>PYDT01001907.1:0-28972 GCA_004837865.1 Musa balbisiana
GTCTTGATCATATTTCCAGTATGAGTACTTGCGTCGAACACAAAACTTGGATTGGTAGTAAACCTCGATTTTCCTTTAGACACAGTTCTATCTTCAAAGATTTCTCGAGATATTTTCTTACGAGTTCGTTATAGGCTCTTATACCGCCTCTGGTTTTAGGTGGGCAGCCCCGGCAAATAGAACTCGCCAGGAATTAGCTTATCTACTCACGAACGTACTATAAGAATCAGTACTGACATCCCTCCTGTATAGTACAAGCTCCCATAGCAGTGACATTTTTGGTTCCGGCCTTGCTCAATAATCTTATCTAAAGAAGGATCATTTTTCATTGTGACTGTGCCGGCTGTAAAATTAGGTCTGCTTTCAGGACTCGATCTGGTACCAATCCTAACGATCAAAGTCGAATCCGAGCCTATTAATGAAGCAAATTCATGAAACAACAACTGTCCCGTATAGAACGGCCATAAACTGGAAAGGTCTTGACCAATTGAAGATCCTTAATGTATTTGAAATAACTGAATTGTAATTGGTTTTGTCAACTAATGGAACTCAATCAATTCTAACTGTCTCAATTAATCTTTCTTCATTTTTATTTTGATTGCTGACTATTCCTTTAAGACCATTCCAATGCTCCTTTTCGCATGCGAACTGAATCCAACAAGTGGGATAAGCACAAAATAAAGCTTCGATAAATACAATACACCCAATACTCAAACTCATGTGCCATGGAATAATGAAAGAAACGCGTTTCAACATCAAAACAACAAAACTAGAGCAAACAGGTAATAGCTGATTCGAATTGTAACCAATCATCCCCCAATGGGTTCTATACCCGATTCATAAATGAGAGCTTCTCTGGTCCTTCACTAACCGTGGCTAAACTCCGGAAATTACAAATGCCAAGAGAGGAATAAAACGCTTGATATTTTAAAATGCCCCGACAAACATATTCGTGAAGCCTAAACATAAATTGACTCCTATTAATGTGGACTAATGCTGATTTAATTGATTCGAATCGGAAATTGTCAATTTCATCCATAACTTCTTATCTTAGGCGAACCAAGATTGATTTTGATCAAATCAAATGGCATAGTTTAGAGTTTGTTTTGCTGTGTGGCATGTTTTGTTTAAAGTTCATCTAATGGAATCCCACTTACCTTTTTGTTTCGATTCTATTTAAGATATTGTGTAGACATAGATGCTCTTACACAAACAAAAACCTCTCACTTTGTCTTGGGCTCTTCCTCTAGAAAAAGGTATAAATACTAAAATATCCATGCCGATAACTATTTCGATGCCTATAACTATAGAAACATCAATACCCTATAATATAATAGTAAAAGTAATATCCTATAATAATTACTATGAATACTATATTTCATAGAATACTATGTTGATTATATAATCAACTAAGAGATAATAATAATTTCATTTCCTTTTTTAAAAACTTAAATTTTCAATAGTCATATGGGGTAAAATTGTCTAGGATTTCTATGCCTATTCTATTTATTCGAAGTATTCCTTTTTCCATTAAAATCTGGGTATAGTCATGCTTCTATGATTTATACGAATATAATCCATAATCTAAGCATCGAATGAGTTTTTATCTTTTTCCCTGGCCTAGATTTTCATTTCTATTTTTCTTATTGATTCAATCTTGAATTGGAGAGTGACATATACAACTTATATCTTCTATAGCAAAAATTGAACTTGAACCTGTCTATCCCACCTCTCAAAATAATAAGAGAATCGAGTTATTTCATTATATTTAACTGAAAGTTCATTCTATTGCGGACCAATCTCTAGTACTAAACAAGATTACGATTTGGAGAACCAAAATACTTGTTTGTTTTGTTACGGCCATAACGCTATAACTTCATAATATATGGTAAGACCAAGCAATGGGTTAGTTTCGCTACAAGAAAAAGGTTTTACAGCAAACCTATACTAACAATGAAACCTAGCAAGAGTGGAGTCTTATAATCGACGAATCATAAATGATTTCCCTACCATTTTCAAATAAAGAATCACAACATTACGGAATGATTCGACGGACCAACTCAAATCCACAACCCAATCCTCATATAATATAGAGAAGAAAACGTTAATATATTTAGATTTAGGCCCCTCGTTATCGCTCTCATTATCTCTAATCAAGCAATAAGGTTCTCTTGTTTCTGCCAAAAACGATTAGTGATTCGTTAGGGGGATTCTCCAATACAAGCAAGACCCAAGACCACGAAAAGATGGTCCTCTAGACCATGTGACTTGAGTAGACTTGGTTGTCCCCATAAATGAAACAACTAACTAAAATAAATCTATTAGGATTAGGGCTATACGGACTCGAACCGTATGACCTTCTCGTAAAAACAGATCAAACCTGATTATTATGAAATGATTCAACTGTTTCAAAGACCGACATGCATTTTTGTTGCTTGGGCTCTTTCATCACGGGTAAAGATCATTTAGCCACCATATTTTTTCTTTAGAGGAAGATATGAGATGGTTCCATGTGCTCTGATTATTATTTGGGATTCTGACTAGGAGCAATACCAAAGTGTTTCAAGAAGGGTTATCTTGACTTGGTCTGCCTTCGGCCTATATCAACCTAATTTAAATGGAATCTCTATCGCTCCGCTGCAACAGTCAATATGAGACTTCTACACCTTAAAGTTCATAGGACGAAAAGGTATTTTGAGCCCTTATACTCATGATGGCACTAGCATTGAATGGGCTTGGTATTTACCTTATCAACTATCAAGATCAAGCGGGTTCTATTTGATTTGGCAACGAATCGCGCCTGAATCGGACCGGACCAAATATTTTGCCTGCTATTGTTCTCTTGTTCCCTCGACCTATGATAAAACATTGATTTCTCAATACGATCAATTATGTCGTTGCATTAGGCTCCTTTGAAAAGGCATTGCCGCGCGTGTAAACGCATGTTCTCACCAACTTGAGCTATAGCCCTTTCATAGACATCTTTACATATGATAATTTCTTGTCAAGATGGATCTTCCCTACTCCCATCATAGCTCTCTGATCTATTTATTTTATTACGCTTAACAGAACAGATTAGTCTGCTTAGAAATAATATTCACCTATAATCCCCGAAAGTGATGGGTTATTTTTGTGGTGATAAAATGACCTACTTTAACTCAGTGGTTGCAGTATTGCTTTCATACGGCGGGAGTCATTGGTTCAAATCCAATCGTAGGTAAACTTATTAGATACCGGAGTCGAGTGAAATGATATCTAGTAAGTGGTTTCTACTACCGCCATCTTTCCTTTTTTTTTGTTTTATCAATTAGACTTGATTGTGTTCATTGGCAGAATCCACATGTTGTGTATATAAAGAACTTTTTAAAACTTCTCTTTATATTTTTGATGATGACCTTGACTAGTAGGAAATAACAACTGACCGCCCTACTCGTGTCCTAGCCCGTCTGAGAGCCTAGATTCGCTTCAAGTGCTTGTCTCTTACCCTCCAGCTCTAACTCAAGTTAGCTTCAGCATTTCAAGAGCTTGTTGAGCTTCTTGCGGATCAATGTCAGTAACTTATTTCCGCATCATTTCCTAAAATGGTGATCTCATTTTACCTATTCTAGAGAAACCACCATCGAGACACCGTTAACCATTGGTTTGTTGTTGGGCGTATTACTCAAAAGACCTATATCTACAGCCGTGGCAATAGGGGCGTGTTTGGTTATACGCACAATTTGGCCACTATTAAGTAGATAAAATTATTTCTTTCACTTCTGAGTCCCAAATAATTCGATTAGGGTCAGTACACAAAGATTTAAGGTAATAGTCTTCAATTTGCTCTACTCTTCTAAGTTCATAGCTTCGCGTAGCTTCATGATGTTCTACATAACATAAAAGAGTGCTCGGGAAGACTGTATAACTCTCGGAAAGGATCAGTTGAAACCCCCTAATTGTTTCGCAAGAGCCAACATATTTTCCTGGAGAACAGTAAATATTGCCACGAGAAGGTTTGTGATAACGAAACGCTCGATTTTTCGTGCTCTTGCTACAGTAAACGATCTTTCTTCTCGGATATTCGTCCAACCAAAGAATAGCGATAATGTCCTGAAGTTCTGTGTAACGTTGTGCAGTTTGCGTAAATCTTTGACGCAGTTCATAATGTTCTCGCCAACGATCCGAGGTTGTAACATATTGACGTTGCATCTTAAAGGATCCACTGATGATTAATAGTCGGTCGGCAGCTAATTCCTCTTGAAATACGCGTAGTAGCATCTAATATTGCAAATGTCGTGGCAGGAGCAGGGTCCCGGTCAATCGTCCGCGGGTACATAAACGATTGAGATCGAAGTGATAGATGCCTCTTTGGTAGAAGTACTTCTTTCTTGCAAAGCGAACCCCATGTCTGCTACTAAAGGGGAGGTTAGAGAAACACTGCAGAGAAGGCATTCTCCCCAATAAGGGCGGATACTTCTGACTCCTGCTTGGACGAAACGAAAGTATTGTCGATGAATAGACGTACGTCTGTTCATAACATCCCGGAAATATTCGCCATAGTTATAGGAGCAGTCAAAACAACGCTCATTACGAGCTCCGCGCGGTTCATTCATTTGACCATAGACCTAGAGTACTTGTGATTCTGCATATTTTTTTTCATTAATACTCCGAGTCTTTCTTTCATGTAAAGATGGCATTCCTTCACGAGTAGCTTCGCCTACTCCGCCAAATACAGATACGCCTCCATGAGCTTTGGCAATGTTGTTGCTCAATTCCATGATTATACTGTGTTTACTACTCCAGCTCCTCCAACGGTCCCGATTTTTTTCCTCCATGGCGGCGATAAGGAGCTAAAAGATCCACTCCTTTATTTTCCTGTTCAAATATTGATAGTTTCTCTCTAACTGTATAAAGGCAGGTGCAGTGTCTAATGAAGAGAGATGTGTTGCTAGTATCGACAGACCTAATTTATCACATGCTCCCCAAGAACGTTGAAATTCTCCGATGGTGCTCCACCGACTGGAACGCTTTAGAGGAGCTCCCGTGTCAAGCTTCCATTCTCTCATCAGTCCATCTGTACACTCCTAGCTACGCTCTAACTCGATTATTTCTATTGTTGTCCCTCCCAAGTCACATATTGGCGACCGATAGTCATCTCGAACCCTTAACTACCAAAGCGTTTATAAATATAGGCATCTTGCCCTTAGGACAACACTCCAGTACTGGCCATAATTTGACGATACTCCCTAGGTTTTGTTCTTCAAGTGTGGAAACCGCAGACTAGAAATGGTAGGATTGATTCTCATATTTAATTAAACGTAAGTATTCGAAAATTTTTTTTTGAATAGTGCCATGCCAATTCGAAAAACTGTCCCGATAGCAAGTTGATCGTTAATTCAATAAGGATAATTGAGTTCTCAACTTGATTAGTTGGACCACCCAACCGAATACGATTAATCGTTTCCATTCATTCAATGATTAAATTTTCAAGTTCAGCCAACCTTCTTTTTTCAAAAGAAATATTAGGACAGGAAATCACGAGTAATCTCTTCATTTCTCTACCATTTATAGAACACCATCCGGATTGATGCTATTATCTATAGAATTCGAACCCTACTCCATTTAGGGTTCATTATTTCGATCTAATTGGCCATTGTTCTTTTTTTTTTGAATAGAGATTGGATTTCCGCTATCGATTCTTTAATACCCTTTAGATATATGCCTATTTTCACACATCCTAGATTTACATTACACATATATCACTGTCCAAGAGTGAATTTTTTCTTAGAGTAGATTCAAAATAAGAAGGAGATCCATTTGAGTTATTGTAAACGGGCACAACAAACATTGGGTTTGGGTTGCGCCATATCTATCAAAGAGTATACAATATGATGTATTTGATGAATCAAATACATGTCTAATAATGAACATTTCTTTTAACATAACATTGAAATTAGTTGTAATTCTTTTAATATTTTTTTTCATGTTTTTTGTTTTGAAAATTTTGTGTCAAGGTTTCATTCACCCGCATAATCTATATCGATTAGACCTTGTTCGTTGTGAAATTCTTAATTCATGAGTTGTAGGGAGGGACTTATGTTCACCACAACAGACCTAAAGCAAGTGTTGGATGTAAAGCTGGTGTTAAAGATTACACAATTACTTATATACTCCTGACTACGAAGCAAAGATACTGATATCTTGGCAGCATTCCGGTAAACTCCTCAACCTGGAGTTTTCCGGCCCGAAGAATCAGGGGCTGCGGTAGCTGCCGAATCTTCTACTGGTACATTGGACAGACTGTGTGGACCGATGGACTTACCATGTCTTTGCTCGTTACAAATTCGAATGCTACCACATCGAGCGTTGTTGGGGCTGAAAATCAATATATTTGCTTATGTAGGCTTTCCTTTATACCTTTTTGAGAAAGCGTTCTGTTACTAACATGTTTTTACTTCCATGTGGGTCTGTATTTGGTTTCAAGCCTTACGAGCTCTACTTCTGGAGGATCTGCGAATTCCCACTACTTCACCCCCCCCTCTTGATTCCAAAACTTTCCAAGGCCCGCCTCACTGCATTTCAGTTGAAAGAGATAAGTTTGACTCAAGTATGTCGTGTCCCCCGATTTGATGTACTATTAAACCAAAATTGGGATTATCTGCAAACAAAACTACGGTAAGCTTTTCGAAGTCTACGTGGTGACTTGATTTTACCAAAGATGTGATGAAACTGAACTCCCAGCAGCCTTTATGCGTGGAGAAGATGTTTCTATTTTGCGCCGAAGCAAT
The DNA here is from genome assembly GCA_004837865.1 of Musa balbisiana. Classification (NCBI taxonomy): domain Eukaryota; kingdom Viridiplantae; phylum Streptophyta; class Magnoliopsida; order Zingiberales; family Musaceae; genus Musa; species Musa balbisiana. Next base: position 6,768 of record PYDT01001907.1, read on the forward strand.
TTTTTAAGCGCGGCGAAACACGGTGAAATCAAAGGACATTACATTGAATGCTACGGCTGGTACCTGTGAAGAAAGATGAAAGGCCATATGTGCCAGAGACTGAGGAGTTCCTATCGTAATGCATGACTACTTAACTGGTGGATTTCACTGCATACTAGCTTGGCTCATATTGCCGTTGACAACGCCTACTTCTTCACATCCATCGCGCAATGCATGCATTATTGATAGACAGAAAAATCATGGTATGCATTTTCCGTGTACGAGCTAAAGCATTACGTATGTCGTGGAGTCATATTCACGCCGGGAACAGTAGTAGGTACACTGGCGGGGACGTGATATGGACTTTAGGTTTCGTTGATTATTACTTGATTAGTTTTCGAAAAAGACGAAGTGCGGTATTTTTCTCACTCAAGATTGGTCTCTAGCCAGGTGTGCTGCCCGTGGCTTCAGGGGGTATTCATGTTTGCATATGCCTGCTCTGACCGAAATCTTTGGGGATGATTCCGTACTACATTTTGGCGGGGGAACTTAGGACACCCTTGGGGAAATGCACCTGTGCATACTAATAGGGGGGCTTTGTAAGAGGCGTGTGTACAAGCTCGTATGAGGGACGTGATCTTGCTGCTGAAGGTAATGAAATTACCTTGCAGCTAGCAACTGGAACTGAACTAGCCGCGCTTGTGAAGTATGAAAGATGATCAACTTCGCATTCGAACCAGGATTAAGCTAGATACAGAGAAAAAGTAAGTGGCAATCATTCAGTTACTCCTGTTGTTCTCGAATTGATTGCAATGAAAGTCGGCCCAATCTTTTCCTAAAAAAAGATTGGGCCATTGCCGAATAAAAAAAAAGAATGAGCTCTATACTATGTATTTGCATATATCTTTTAATGTACCATATGTAACAATCTTACCTATAATACAAGAAAGATCGAAGACAAACACTCATACTTCTATGTTTGTTGTTGGATCCATAGGAATTGGATTAATTATGGATCCTTGGATTGGTTGTACTTTTTTATATCTCCTAGTTCAGGCCATAGATCAAGCCAGGGAAAGGCTCCTTTCCCCCAGCCTATATATTGTCTTTCGTTCCATGTAAAATGAAACTTACTATTTATTATACGAAAACAAACTTTCTTTATTCTTTATTTATGACATAACACTTCTCTATGTTCGATGAGAATTTGTACAGTCACATGGAAGAAAGCTTTGTCCCCTTTCCTATTTTAAATTGAGAAAAGATTCTATCACTATATATAAGTGAATAACCTCGGCTTCCCACAAAAGAGAATCATTTACGTTCCTATTTGATTTCTATCGAATTAAGCTACAATCTCATCCTAAATCCTTAGCATGTGTTAATTAAATAACGGTAAGTATGAAGAAACGAGTAAGTATGAAAGAATGATTATCCATCGAATGTATTGTATTTCATCATAGGGTAGAAATACCTATGGGAAAATGGTGGTTTCCGTTCGATGTTGTCTAACGAGAAGTTAGAACATAGGTGTGGGCTAATAAATCAATGGATAGTACTTGTGGTATGGCATACCAGTACATGAACACCTATTCTAAACGATCCGAAGAAAAGATTCCTATTGGAATCATATGGTAATTATATGTTCACTAATGTTGATTCTTATTTGAAATCAAGGATATTTGGAGTTTGTGATCTCTGATGACATTTTTAGTTAGGGTTTAATGGTGACAGTTCCTCTGTTATTTTGCTAGTGAAAATCAGATTTTGAGTTGCCAATGATAGTTTCTTTCTGAGAACAGAAAAAAAACTTTCTAGTTATTTGATTAGGGGTAATAGCAAACGAATCATACTATTATCATTACTGTATGATACTCAATCTAGTTGTAATACTCACATTACTAGTTTCATTGATATTTATCTTCGTTTTTGGAAGGGAGGGGCAGTATTAATATTTCTATTTGGGTAGTCACAACCAATTACAGTGACCAGTTACTTTGTATGTGTCGGCGTTCCTTTGTCCTGAGTGAATAGAAAGTAGTGGTAGGTTAGTGGGTCGGCGGTAGGGGGGGGTCATAAAAGAACTTAAAATTCATCATGATTCCTGACGGTGGCCGGTAGGAATTCCATGAAGAAGTAGAACGATGGGTCCCATGAAGAAGTAGAACCGATGTTTCCATGAAGAAGTAACTAGATTTCATGAAGAGTAGATCAGCGTTTCCATGAAGAAGTAAATCAGATTGCCCCATTTAGAGTGAGGGGGGTAAATCAGATTTCCATGTGCGAGGAGAGGTAGGTTAGTATCAATTTCCAGGGTGGGTGTGGAAGAAGTAGAATCGGATTTCCATGAAGTGTGAGGTAGAATCACCTCCATGAAGAATAAGTCTGACTTCCATGGGAGGGGATCAAGTCAGAGCGTGCCGAGGATGATGGTTGGCGACGTTGAGGCGATGTCGTGAGGGAGAAGTACAAACAATTTATGTTCAATTGCGAAAATTGTTATGGTTAATTATAAAAATTTTTTAAGGCAAAAATGAATATTTGTGACATGTGTGGTTTATCAGGTGAAAATGATAGTTCAGAAGAACTTTTGGACGTGGTGTCTTGGATTGATCCGCGGAACTTGGGGATCCTCTGGATAAAGATATGATATCTATAACCGCCATTGATTTTCGTTCAAAAAGGAACCTTTGGAGATCGTATCGGGGGATTTTTATCAAGAAGGACAGGTTTACTGATGCTATTCAAACAGCATAGTCCAAATAATGTTGTGATTTCCCGGTAGTCGTGAGTGTGTGCGTTAAGAATGGATTTTCAGTTTATGGAGGTAGTATGAAGGATCCGTATAGGCGAGAAAATTACTCGTTTGTATCGAGTAGCTACTAATCGATCTCCTACCTGTCTTATTGTGTTGCTTCTTGAGGAGCACGCATGCAAGCAGGAAAGTTGAGCTTGATGCAATGGCTAACTAATAATCTTCTGCTTCATCTAATTATTCAATAGATAAAGTTATTCTATGTAGCATTCTTACATCTCCTACAACTGGTGGAGTAACAGCCTTTTTGGGATTTGTGGTATCCTTTAATTGCTGAACTAACGCCGACATTGCATTTGGCGGGTAAAATAGTAATTGAACAACATTAAAAAGGTATACCTAAGTTCACAAGTGTCTGAGTATTTATCCATAAAGGTTTAATTCGAACCCAATAGTACACGTAATCTTTTAAAAGTGGTCTGGTGAGTTTATTTCAGCTCCACGGTTTCTATTCCTTGCATCCAATTTCAAAATTAAGTATAGCACAGATTCAGTTTTTTATTGTAGCGAACAAGTATTAAATTCGTCGGAACGTGTTTTCTTTGTGACATACTTCTCCTTTGTCAATAAGAGACAGAGGTGTTCGGTAAGTTTTATTTATAGTTTATTATATTTTATTATGCTTGTAATTTATTATTTTTAAGATTATTTATAATTATAATTAATATAATAATATAATACTAGAATATAAAAAATTTTTTTAGGAATAGTTTTAGATATATAAATATAGTTTCTAATCTAATCATTTTCTATCTAATTCATATAGAATATGAGTTGATATTACTTATTACTTATAAATAAATACTATTTATTATATTTTTATAATATATTTATAAATCATAATGCTTGATTAATTATATAGATACTTGATATTACTTATCATATATAGATCATAAGTAATAGATATATCATAATAAGAGTTTTTCTAATAGATAGAATATTAAACCCAGAGGAAATTAAATTGATTGCACCTATTCTATGACAGATCCCAACTTACCCCTCTATTTTTGTGCTTGTAGTGGGCCTAGTATTCCCGGCAATTGCATGGTTTCCTTATTTCTTCATGCCAAAAAATAAGATGTCTAGACCCAATGGGACCGAACTTATCAATTTTATTTAACACTGGATGATATACAGATCTTTCTCGTCGTGTAGATGGTATGATATTTGGCTCTTTTCCGGAACACACAAATGAAAGACGTTATGCTGTATATATAGCTCATAATGCATGTAATAGGTAATATAGCTGGGTTCAAAATGGATTATGGCATATTTTAAATCGAAAGTCAATGTATCAAACCATTTACTCCTAATGTTTCACATCAAATCTGGCTAGTTGATGAAGTTACTTCCGGGATCAAGAAAGGTAAAGTAAATTTTATTTGGGGTTTATTCAGCTCATTCCAATCGAATGCAACTGATCTATTAGTATGAATGGGCGATCACCATATATTGATATAGAACTTATAACGGGGATCTCGAAAACCGAGTAATTTTTGTCTGGGCCTGTATCCTTTTTTAGGTCATCTGGATTCTTAGTGGTTGGAACTTCCAGTTATCTTGGTAGAATTTATATCCGTTTCCCTCTCAGCAAATACTTTTTTTCCACAAGGATCGTGAATTCTCTCTACTGATCCGGTTCTATTCATTAGCTCGTATTTGTGGTGCACAATTTGTGGAATGTAGTAGCGGTTAGACCCGATTCGATAGACAGAAGGACTAGTGTTGATTTTTCGCGGGGGATTTCTGGAATAAATCGTCGCATCTTCCTTCGCTTCTTGATGCGAAGATTCCCATCAATCAGAATAGAGGTTAAAGAGGGTCTTTATCCTCGTCGTGTCTTTCTATGGAAAATCATAGGCCAGGACCATTCCCTGACTCGTACTGAGAGAATTTTACTCCACGGCGAAATGAACAAAAAGCTGCCGATTGGCCTATTTACTTGCGCGTACCAATTGAAGTATTTTAAACGACTTGAGTGAGAATAAAATGACTAATAAATATTTTTCTCCAAGATGGGGGAAGGAACTTGAAACCTATCGAACATGTATTCGTATACAGATTCATCTTTTAGGCCCAGATTTAATGATACCCGTTTTCTGGTTAGACGTTGAAACATTTCGAAGAATTAATTGATCAGGGGGAGTTTTTTCGTCTCGCAACTCGATTCGTTACTGTCAAGTGGTGTTCGAGTAGTCTCGAAGGAACAATGAAAATAAATTGGTTCAAATTTTGCCAAGTTGAGATATCCGGATAATTTTATTTCTTTTTTTCTCATTTTCATCCAGACAAGGACTCTTATTCTATTTCTATATTCCTTCTAAATTAAATAAAAATAAAGATTCTTACACAATAATAGGAAAGGAATAGACCCAATGTCAATACCTTTGTTATCACTCATGCTTCAAGAAATATAATCAATAGAGTCCCGAAGAAGCGGTTCATATTCACAATTCCAATTCACAGAAAAAAAAATGAAAAAAAGCAAGCATGCCCCTCCTAGCTCGCATCCTATATATTTTTGCCCTGGTGGTCCTCTTTTCTCATTTAATAAATGCTGGAACCTTGGTACTAATTGGTGGAATACCAAGGCAATCCAAAATTTTTTTGAATCATATCAAGAGAAAAACGTTCTGGACAGATTCTATAATTTAGAATAACTATTCCTAATGGACTAAATGAATAAAGGAGTCCCCGAACGCATATATAAAAACTTCATATAGGAATACGACAAGAAACAATACAATTAGTCACAGCCACATGATAATGATCTCCATATCATTTTGCATTTCTCCGACAAATATAATCTTTTTCGCTATTCTAAGTGGTTATTTTCATTCTGATAATGAAGAACTCGTCATTCTTAATTCTTGGTTCAGGAATTCCTCATACTTAGTGACACAATAAAAGCTTTTTCTATTCTTTTAGTTTACTGATTTGATCGGCTTTCACGTCGACCCATGGTTGGGAAACTAATGACGTTCGTCTACAACGATTTTGGATTGGACATACGCTCAAATTATATCTGGTCTTTTTTCCACTTTCCCAGTTATTCTAAGATACATTGTGAATATTGGATCTTGCCTTTTTTAAATCGTGTATCTCCTCCTTCCTTGTAATTAATTATCATCATGAATGAATAAAGACTCATTTGATCTTATAATATCAATCAAATCATAATCGTTCTTCGTGTATACAGAAAGTATTTTCATTTTACTTAATTCTTTAAACTAATCAGTTCTGTTCAAGGGATCGTCCGATATTCCATACATTATTCCGTACAATGCAGGACCGTGTATAGGGAATACTACTAGCTACCTATCTAAGTTTAGTGTAGAATTCCGGATCATGATTGGACAATGCAAAATAAAAATAATTTTTCTTGGGTAAAGTAAGAGGATGACTCGATCCATTTCTGGATCGATCATGATATATGTAATAACTCGGCACGAGTTCAAATGCATATCCCATTTGCGCATCAGTTTATGAAAACCCGCGAGAAGCAACGGACGAATTGTATGTTCCAATTGCCATTTTAGCTCATAAACCCGTGGATATTGAATTTCCGCAAGCTGTGCTGCTGAACAGTAATTTGATCAGTGTTCGAATACCTTATGATTTTTAAGTCACTGAACAAGGTCTTGCTATGGTAAAAAGGGGACTTGAATGTGGGCTGTTGCTCATTTTACCCGCACGGATTCGAATTAGCCCCCCTTGATCGTATTTCTCCTGATGAAAAAAGATAGGAAACTCTGTCTTTTCAGAGTTATCGTCCCAATAAAATAAATATTATTGTGTAGGTCCTGTGCCCGGCAAATCTGTTAAATCGCCCTTTTTCCCATTCTTATCCCCCGACCCTGCTACGAAGAAAGACGTTCACTTCTTAAAATATCCATATACTATGTGGGAACAGAGGAAGTGTCAGATTTATCGATGGTAGCAAAAGACATACAGTCTAGAATGCTACATCACAGGTATAGTAAGCATCATAAGTACGTAGAAAAAGGGATATGAATAACCATAGTTGAGGCCTCGATGGACATCAGTGTTGATATTATACTCCATGACGCAGAACTTCTTGTTTCGAGGTGGATCCATCAGCTGATCAACATACCAGCAATCCCCATGTGGGGGCTTTTGGTCGGAGAATGCAGAAATAGTGCTTCAGCCCTTACGGGTCAGGTCTTTTGGTTCTTCTTGCATCTGTTATTTGGCCCAAGTTTTTGGGTTTCTTAAAAAGAAACATTTGAAAGTTCATTGTACGATAATTTCTAGTTGCAGAGATTCCTTCCATCAGTTGGGTAAAAAAGCGCCGAATTTTTTTTTGATCCATACAATTATGTATGAATCAAAAATCCTGTAAACCCCTTTTTGGTTCTTTTTGTTTTTATAACTCTTTTTTTTTTTCGTTTTGCGGGATGTCTGGGAATTCATTACTTGTATCCTAGTTTCTGTAATCGAGCAATAGACATACAAAGAAGAGAATACATAGCAATGGATGGGAAAAATGAAAGAGAATCCTTTTAAGGAGGGATTACTAGTCTTACGATCTTCTATCGACACAAGAAAGGGCGACAACTCCTTTTGTCCTTTGTGTCGGCCTTATATCGTAATAATAATTATTTTTTCTCCTGTTCGTCAAAAGATTACCATTCCTCTTTTCCCCGGTTCCACCAACGCTTTTTGGTTAGATGTCCATATGAAGTTGTGGACAAACAAAGAGAGAAAGGATTGGGAATAATTGATTGAGCAAATGAACTTCTTCAATTAACTTAACTTAAACTTAGAGATGATTCAGAGAATTATTCAAACAACTTAATTATTAGTTTTATAGAGTAAGTTCTATATTAGTTTATTATATAAATATGTAGTTTTAGTAATAGAAATGATTTGCATGATGTCTCATTCGTAAAAATCATATAATCTTGTATTTATCAGAAAATCCCTTGATTCTCTTTGTCTTGTTTCTTCATAAGAGTTTAATATTATGGAGTGGAAAGAAGAACGAGACTATGATAATCAATAGATGCAATTTTCTCAAACCATTAGTAAAAAGCCAAAGAATAGAGGGTTTGAAACATCAGAGCCACAGGATCCGTTTTTGTCCATTTCATTTCTACGAATATAAATATTTTGATTATGTTTGACTTGGCCAATTTGTATGTTATGGAAATCATCAAAACTTCCACTCTTCCTATAAGAGTAAAAACGAAGTCAAGGTACTTACCCCTCCTTTGGTCTATGTAGAGTCGATAAGGTCCCGTTGGTTCTTTTCTTACTCTTTCTGTCTACATCCGGTTTATCCTATTCTATAGAGATGAACCCAACCCGAATAGAACCGTAAAAAGAAAACCCCTATTAAAACCGATCACAGGAATACCAGTTACAGTACCAACCATCCAAAGAGGAATCTCCAGTAGTATCGCCATTTCCCCTACTTTCCTCCACTTTTCTCAAATGGTCATGCTAGAGACAAAAACAGTCATGATATATGAGGATGGTATCTTCCGAATGGGATAATATAATTCCTACATTCTCTTTCTTTCTTTCAATTGAAAAATCATTGGAACATAAAAAACCGCAAGTACAAAAATTATAATAACCCGTATTAGACTGGTAATTCAATCAACATTTTTTCATTCGGGTTTGATTGTTTATAGCTCTATAATTAAATTAGGTTTCCTCGTTGGATGAACTGCATTGCTGAGATTGACCTGCCAAAAAAGAAACGTAGGTACAGCTATTCCGTGAACAGCCACCACGCACTGTAAAAATTGGATATGTTCGATCTATTGTCATTGGTGGCTCCTAAAGGATTTACTAAATCATCAGTTTTCCAAAGAATCAAAACGGCCGGTTATCATGGAATACCTTTCGGCTCTCTGTGAAATACTCCGTTTGGCCGAGGACTCCACACACGTCGTACGCTAAACCCGTACTGACGATAACCACCGCAATGAATAGGGAAGGTTATTAATCTATGAATGACCCAGTCTCGAATACTGGTAAGAATATCAGCCAAAGAAACGTTCTCCCGTGCTTCCAGACATTCTGAGCTCCACAAATTTTTGTACATTCAAAAGGGGAATCGATCCTTGAAAGATGTGATCAGTAAATGGAAAACGAAAAAAAAAAAAAAAAACTGATATTGCATCTTGTGAGATCGTCAATTGTGTACCAAAGGTTATTTCACGTATACCGAATCAGTATAGCTCTTCCCTTCTTGGGCCAGCAACGCAGTCTCGATCGTACCGAAATGCTACCTACTTCTTTTCTTCTTTTTTTGTTCCTTGTCTAGCATAACTCTATGTTATTCCAATCATAGAAAATTACTCAAATTCCTTATAAATTTCCCTTATTGGTTCTTATAGAAAGTAAAGATCTTGGAAAAAGCGTGAATCGATGGTTTCCAATAAGTTATGAAGCATATTAGAATATTCACTTAATAACATATTTATAATATTCACACAATTCAATTATAGTAATGCGAAATCATAATAAACCCCCTTTTTGGGGGTTAAAATTTTTTTTTTTTTTGTTCAATCTTTTTATTTCAGTAATTGTTGTGTCGTATAATACAATAAATATAACTGTAACCCAAAATACAATCTTATATACCTTATAGTGAAAGAACAGAATAACTTATTAGTGAAAAGAAACAGAACCCCAGTTGTAACATCATATTCGTGATGCAACCTGTTTATTGTATTAGACCAAAACAAAGGGTTTCTTTCTGGAACCAAACTAGAGTATGGAACCCATGATATGAAAAGACAGCATATAGAATCTAAGGATAATGGAGTTGTTCGTCTTTTGAATCGAAGTTGGACCTTAAAAAAAGACTAAAATATAAAAATTAAAAATAAAGTAAAGGTTTAAATTTTTTTTTTTTTTTCGGATAGTCGTGGGACACCTTTTTTCTTTTGCATCATCGAAATATTATGTTATGGGCAATTAAGCAACCTATTACTGTACTGAGTTCCAATGATTTTAAATAACTAAAAGGAAATAAGTCTATTCAGGCCCGTTTCGTTCAAAAAAGATTATCTATTGAAAATAGAAAGGAATGATTAAATGGAGATTTTCAAATCCCATTTCTTTTATTCCCAAAATTACTTAAATTACTTATATTTTTATTAATATTTACTTTTTTAATATTTAATTTAATATTTAAGTATAGTCTATAAAGTAATTTAAGGTTTTTGAAATTGAAGTTCCACGGCACCGTTTCGTATTACTCATTACTTTTACTTATCTTTATATTTTACTTACTTTTACTATTACTTTTATTCAACTCACAATTCCCACATATTCTGGTGATTCCGAATCATAGGTCGGCAATGTCCAGCAGATGATCGATTTTTCTACCTATGTCCTCTTAGTAGTCCTTTATCTAGATACTATGGAATCCCCAATTTTTCCATTTGGAACCTAAACTAATTCTGTCAATTGGATTTTTTCTTGCCGTCGATTTTGTAACAATGAAACTTAGGTAAGGTGTTAATCAACATATGTTGCAAAAGAAAAATACGAATTTTAGCTCTTTCATTCTTACTTACTATTTTTCGGTTTTCTTCTTCTACTGGGCTGCTTTACCTAAACCTCCTCTATCAATTGGTTTGAACCAGATACGACTATTTGAAATGAAATTGAATGAAAAAATGATAAAAACGAATATTCCTTCTGAGAGTCCCCCGGGGTATTCTTGGTTCTTTTCCCTCAATCAATTTGCCAATTCTTGGTCTTGAGATTCCGGATATTTAGAGATTAATATTAGGGATAAGATTTCTTACCTTTTTCTTTTATCCCCTTAAACACCCGAAATGATTTTGAGTTTTTCTATTTGGAATCGCTTGGGTCCTAATTCCTATTACTTTTAGCAGGATTATTCGTAACCGCATATTTTACAATAACTATGACGTGGTGATCAGTTGGACCTTTTGATTGAGTATAATTTCTTCTTTTTTTTGATTGGCCTCCTGCAGGAAGGAGGTCAAATTTAAGTTTTTTCAAGTTAACAATTCAACTTTTTGTTTTGTAAATTATTTTATTGTGATTCGACTCAATAACCGATCACGCTCTGTCAGATTTGAACCTCGACCATCGTGTTTTTGGGAGACCCGCGTTCACCGAACTGACTAAGACGCTTTCTTATCCTTATGACAGGAGATCGACCTGTACTGTAACGAAAATTAAATTTTTCTACCCCCAATACGTCTTGCATACATATTAGTATGCAAGAAACCAGAAGATTATTTCCAATTTAATCGACTCAATGAATCCTCGTTACTGCCCTGGGAGAAGTAAAGGTAGGGAATGACGGATTTGAACCCGTGACATTTTGTACCCAAAACAACGCGCCTACCAAGCTGCGCTACATCCCTTTGCAAAATTGTTGACAGTTTCATTGTACAAACCTCCCTGTCCTTGTTTTCCAGATCGTCATTTTCCCCTCCTCCCCTATATACAATTTCTTGTTATTTCTTCTTTTTGGTTTTTTGTTTGGTTTCATATAATACAGAAATTCATTATACATCTGAACCTAACGTTATAAAAAAGTTATATTTATCATAATGCTCAGAACAAGGGATTAGATTTTTTTTTTCTTTTACAAAAAACGAAAAAATTATTGCTTAGTGTAATATCTATTTTGTAGGAATCCTGTTATTTAGACTTCTGTGTAAAAAAATCCAAATGATCTTGAACTACAGCATCTGACCATATATGTGTACAATCTATATAGAAGGAGATTTCATGCGAGATATAAAACATATCTCTCCGTGGCACCTGTGCTAAGGACTCTAGGGTTTGGGTCTTTCGCCAGGCCTATTGAGCGAATATCGGTTATTTCCGGATGCCTTGTCCATTCCCGCCCTTTTTTTTTTCATTCTAGTTATTGATTTGGATATGCGAAGAAATGAATAAAATAGAGATACAATTCCACGTGACTAAAATTTCTAATTCCGCCCCCGCGCCCCCTATTTTTTCAGTCTTTTGGATAGAAGGAAAAGAAAAAGTGTTATTGAACTCACAAAAATGTTGAGATCGAAGATCCGAATTTTTTGGAAGAACAGAAATGAAATGTGTATCCAGTCTACGACGGCGAGTTCCCGAAAGTCATAGCAATAGAAAGAAATATTTACCTTAACTTCTACATAAAAAAGTATTAATAAACTATGAAGATTTTAGGATAGGAACATTTGAGAGTTACAAGAAAACATTGTATTAAAATATTAGTATTACTTCCATTAAATATTACTTTATTATTCTATTACTTTATTATTCTATTAAATTGTTACTCCCTTAATAAGATTAATTATCTATTAATGATCATTATATAATTAAATGAAACTTGGCAAAAATACTTAGAATCCATTTCTAGTTGTACCTTCTAAATCGATTTTTTTTGTTCTTTTCCTCTTCTTCAGCTCGGATCGAAAATAGAAGAGTTCAGCCGATCCAAAATTCAAGGGGTTTCATGGCCAGTGTAAAGATGTCAGATTCATAGTTTTGTATTTTGACTGTACCGTTGTGCCCGAAATGAATGTCATAAAGAATCGGGGCCCCCAGGTAGTTCTTATATATATTACTCAAAAAGAACGACACAAATACGCCTGGTCGATTAGATTGAGAAAATTTTGTCGTATTGTCACCAGCTAACGATTCATGGAGAAATAAGAAATAGATCGAACAGAACGCGTGTGGCGCTCTCGCCACGGAAGAGGTAAGAACTTACATCTATTTTTAACATAATAAATATACAGATTTAATACCAACTCAAAGCTATTTTGGGCGGATCTGAACTGAAGTGAAGAAAGAATATAATTTTTAGAAATAAGGATAAACCATGGATTCCAAAGCAATCCTTTTTCGAATCCAGCGATCTTTTCGTAGGCCTTTTGGCCCCCATTGGATCGGGGGATCGCATCGATATAGAACATGAGTTTATTATTCGATTATTGGGGGGGGGGGGTGACCAAGGAAAAATATATCTGCGGGTGACATAGATTGACTTTTGAAACACAAACGATTAATTACTATTGCTATAACGTCACGCCCGGATTTTATCTCTTTGTTACCTTTCTTAATAATGAGAAACAATTTGAGAGAGCCGAGTCGATCCCCAGAACTACTGGTCCTAGAACCAAAAAATAAATAGACCAATAACCTTCAATGACTCAAACTCCCCATTGTACTCAGCTTCCAATTTGATGTTTTGTTCGAAAAGGCCTAGAATCCTCGAGGGGGTTTTCCTTGGTGTTAAGAAACAAAAAATGTAGAAATTTTTTTGATATGTGACCATATCGTTCATTCCATTACTAAGCTTAATTTTATTTTTAATTCCTATTTTTTCCCGAGTTTTTCTTCTCCGGGTAATTCTGTTCAATCATTTTCCTGTAGTGTATTTACTTTAGAATTCTACCTTTAATTACTTTAGATCTACTTAATTTGATGATCTTGTTGGAAATCATGTAAAGACAATTCTTATTTGATATAGCTATTTTTGTGCATGGTATTTTACGATTAAGAAGCACAGCTTTCTTGGACGAATTGTGTATATTACTTAACATACAATCCTTATTCTCACGAGTGTACTGCATTTATCCGAGTGATCCACAACTACGAAATCCCTCTTTGCCTTGCCCTCCTCTATATCGATGAGAGGACATCCCAAAGCGCTCATTTCTGTTTGAGTATCGTTTCGAGTAAGTCTTGAATGAGCTCCCCGCTAGAGGTTGTGCAAATAACCCAAAAAAAAAACGAATTTTTGTTCGACGTCTCCGAGCTGTATATCCCCGTCTAACTCTGGTCATTGAATCAATTTTAACCTTAATGATAACTAATTGATTTTTCGTTCTTTGCCAGTCCACCTTTTCCCCTCGCACGGTCGATTAATAACCAACGGATTATTCCGATATATAAAATATTAAATTCCAATGCTTTTCTACTATAACCTTCCTGAACACCTTTTTATTCCGTCCAGGCCGTTCACCTGCAAATAAAGAATGCTAATGATACTAAAAAAAAAATAGTGGGTTCCATCGTTTCTATGGTTACTCTCTTCTTAACGGTGAGGTCCTCTCTATACACCGGAGCCTCTTCTTTCATTTAAACCAAAGGTATTGTTAAATTGTTATAGTTCACACTCTTTGGCTCTACCCATCAATTATAGAGTAATAGCTCTTTTCACAATAAGGTTATCTATACAGTGACGGCATTTAATTAGGAAAGTTGGCTAGGTAGCTGACCTCTGTCCTCTTTAACAATAGGACATAATCTTTTTGCTTCTTAATATACTATTTCCTCCGCTTATGGATAACTATTGCTACCAATGGGAAGTGGCTTTTCAGCTCAAATCTAGGTGATTGGATTTGCAAACCAATGGAAACATAAATTCCATAACACATATAGGTATGAATGTCTTTCCAGTTTACCCTATTCATTGGTACCGTCTGACACTGGAAAAATTGTCCTCATTTGTCGAACGCATGATCTGCGAGCGCCCTACACCCTATACATGTTCCCGACGCTGAGGACATCCTCCCTAAGAGCTGGGAGATTTCGTAACATTTCTTATGGGCGGTCGTGCGTTTCTAATAGTTGTTTAATAGTTGGCATTCGTATCGTTAGATATAAGATGTATATATGAATTAGATGGAATGGGTTTGTTAGATCATCTTAACCTGATGATTGATGATGATTTGAATTTGGTCTATTCAATACCCAAATCACAGAAAATTCGAATTATGGTTTGAAATGGATTACAAACGAAATCCCGGTATTTTTCATTTTCGACCGCTACGAGATCAACAATGCCATGAGCTTGGGCTTCTGTTGCTGACATAAAAACATCCTTTCCTGTCTTCGGATACCACCCTAAAGGCCTTGTGCCCGTGCTTTGTAATAAACCCTTTGTGAGGGTTTCACGAATTTTTCAGTGTTCTTCCATTTTCCAGGACCAATTCCCTGGTGTCGTGATTCTAAAAAAGAATACAGTATTGTGCATCATGACCCGAATTAGGTGATATTGGATATAACATCATGAACGGTCCTCTACTCGCAGATTGGGCTACTGTAGGGATAAAAAAAAATAAACAAGAAGAATTGAACAACCGTCCGTCATCTTTCTGTGCGTTGCATACGCTCCGCAATGAATTTAACTTTTTTCTTCTCTTCTATTCTATCTAAGAAAGAAAAGAATCCATCTGATTCAGATCGTTAGAATGATCCATTACCACCCTCCTTTCGTCGGAGTCAAACTACTATGATGGTTCTGTTGCTTTATATATTTATCCGTCTGTGATTTAGCAACCAAAGTGCCTTTCTGATACGATCCAAATAAGGAAACTGATCTTTTTTTTTTTTAAAAAAAAATTTTCGTACTCCTCCTTCCATAAAGAAATATCGAAAGAAACTTCTGGTGTGGAAGAAAAATGGTTTGGTACGCTGAAATGTACCCCCGACACTAATCCAACAAATCGGAAATACCTTTGTTTTTCATACTACTATCTCGATCACAAAATCTATGTTATGAAAAACAAGAATTTTTTTTCATATCGACTCGAGTGCCATGCTATTATTACTTATTATTCAATTAATATGGCGAAGGCATCGTCTTTCTTTTTTTTCAAATAAAAACTCATTGCGCCAAGCGTGTGAGGGAAGCTAGACGTTTGGTAATTGTCTCCTCCGATCAGAATGAAGATCCATAGAAGCGGCTAACCCCATGCTATTATGCCATCGGGTGGCACAAATTGGCATAGTATCATATAAGCTATTCCTGATACTACCATCCATCCGCCGGGAGAGTTATACCCACAAAAGACCCTATTATTATCTTCTATACTGGATCTACCTGAGACCAACATTTGTTTGAGATCTCGCTTACCCCTCTTGACCTAAAAAAAAGTAATCTTTCTCGATGAAGTCGGTTGATTGGACAAACTTGTTCTTTAGGAACTGTACGTTCACCTTTGGATGCATACGTTCAAAAAAATTGCGAAAAAGAATCATGGTGTCGTTCCAGTTTCTATTTTTTTTTTGTCCTGTAATAGTTTTTTGTTTTTTCTAATAAAGCTTCCATTTTTTAAAAGACATGAGATTAGTTTTGGCTTCCCTTACCTATAAAAAAAAGAATTTACTGAACTTATTGAAATTGAATTGAACAAATCTCTCTCATTGATGTATTGTTTCATCGACATTCAAATCACGATGTTAAATTTTCTTGTTTCTGACTGGGCCGTTGCAATTCTTTAGGTTCATTTTCTACTCCGGGAAAAGTCTGTCCGCATTCCTTTGCACCTATAGGCAAATGGCCTCCAGTAACCACTTCTTTTTGTTACGACTTTTTTTTTTTTCATTCGTTTCATGCCTGTTGCCCCAATCATTCGATGTACTCTCCTACTATTCCGGTTG
The DNA here is from genome assembly GCA_004837865.1 of Musa balbisiana. Classification (NCBI taxonomy): domain Eukaryota; kingdom Viridiplantae; phylum Streptophyta; class Magnoliopsida; order Zingiberales; family Musaceae; genus Musa; species Musa balbisiana. Next base: position 22,978 of record PYDT01001907.1, read on the forward strand.
GTTTATGGTTGGACGTTGAATCCCTCCTATAATCGTATAAGAACGTTTTATTATACAATCGTAATCGGACATTACATGGATTACCAATTTGGTATTTTTCTGAACGGAATCCTTGGATACTTTATTACTTTTTTTTATTTTTATTTTTCCAAGTCAACCATAAATTCTCCTAATTGATCCTCAAAATAAATAAATTGATCTATTGCACTTCACGCTCCGAATGAATGATGTTCACTCAATATCAATATTTCTTAGGCGAACGAGGGATATTGTCGTCGAGGAGCGAACTGGTAAATTCACATGATAACCATATGTCCTGACAAGGGCACTATAGTCAACCAAACTGCATCGTCCTCTCCAGGACTCCGAAAAGTTACTTTTGGAACACCAACGTGCATTAAATTAAAGAAAAAATTGGTACTATACTCACTTTAATGTGGAAACTAACATGGCTTTTCAATCGTCTTCATCCCTTTTTCTGTTTTATTGTATTTTTATACATAGATTGTTATAACATATTGGAAGGTTTAGTTATAGATTTAAGACAGACTGAATAAAGAAAAAATTTAACTAACGGATAAATCTTGAGTAATAAACAAGTATCTCTCGCATTCGTTTCCCTAAAGTAGAACTAATCCTTCCCATTGCTTATTGGTACTTATCGGTATAGAATAGAATCTGCTTCTCTTTGTTCTTACGAAAGAATTTTTCCCTTATTTCAATGAACGGAATAAACATTTACCCTTCTCATACGGAATTACTGAAAAAGGTTATAATACATAGTATAGTCTTTCCCATGCGATAAAATAAGTGACATAGTGTCGATTTTTCTTGATAAAAGGTGTATTTCCCTGGGTTTCCTTGTTCGTGTTCATACTGTTCGTATTGAATGATCCCGGTCGATTGCTTCTGTCCATATATGCATACAGCCCTAGTTGCTGGTTGGGGCCGGGTTCGATGCTTTATAACTAATTAGCGTTTTTTTGATCCTCTGACCCCCGCTCTTGATCCAATGTGAGACAAGTATTTCGTTATACCTTCATGACTCGTTTAGGGAATACCAATTCGTGGGGTGGTTGGAGTATTTCCTGAGGAACCTGTAAACGAATCCCGGTATTTTGGAGTTATGAAGGTGTGGCAGGGGCACATATTGTGTTTTTCCTGGCTTGTGCTTCTTGGCAGCTATCTGGCATTGGGTGTATTTGGACCTAGAAATATTCTGTGATAACGTAACGGGCAAACCATCTTTGATTTGCCTAAGATCTTTTGGAATCAATTTATTTCTCTCAGGTTTTGCTTGCTTTGCTTTGGCGCATTTTCATGTACCGTTGTATTTCCTGGAATATGGTAATGTCCGATCCTTATGGACTAACTGGAACAGTACAACTGTAAAGTCCAGCGTGGGGCGCGGAATGCTTTGATCCTTTTGTTTCCCGGAGGAATAGCTCGCATCGTATTGCAGCGGTACTTGTTATATTAGCAAGCTTTCTTCCATCTTAGTGTCCGCCGCCCCTCAACGTCTAACAAGGGTATTACGTATGGGCAATATTAAACTGACGTTCCCGTAGTATGCTGCTGTTTTTTTTGCAGCTTTCGTTGTGTGCTTGAACTATTTGGTATGGTTCAGCAACTACCCCAATCGAAATTATTTGGTCCCACTCGTTTTATCAGTGGGATCAAGGGATACTTTCAGCAAGAAACTATATCGAGAGTTAGCGCCGGACTAGCCCAAAATCTAGTTTATCGGAAGCTTGGTCTAAAATTCCCGAAAAAATTAGCTTTTTATGTTGATTACATGGTATAATCCAGCAAAAGGGGGATTATTCAGAGCGGTCATGGACAACGGTGATGAATAGCTGTTGGTGGTTAGGACACCCCGTCTTTAGAGATAAAGAGAATGGCGCGAGCTTTTGTACTCGTTGCCTACCTGTTTTGAACATTTCCGGTAGTTTTGGTAAAAGAATGGAGACGGATTTGTTCGAGCCGATGTTCCTTTTAGAGGGCAGACCAAGTATAGTGTGAACAAGTCGGTTGTACCGGTTGAGTTCTATGGGGCCGAACTCAATGGATTCAGTTATAGTGATCCTGGCTGTAAAAAAATGCTGACTTGCGCCACATTTAGGTGGAAATTTTTGAATTAGATCGGGCTACTTGAAATCTGGAATGGCGTTTTTCGCAGCCAGTCCAAGGGGTTGGTTCACTTTTGCCATGCTACGTTTGCTTTGCTCTTCTTCGTTTTCGGACACATTTGGCATGGCGCTAGAACCTTGTTCAGATATGTTTTTGCTGGCATTGATCCAGATTTGGATGGCTCAAGTGGAATTGGAGCATCCAAAAACCTGTGGAGATCCACACAAGAGACAATATTCTGATCCAACATTGCTCTGGTATCTTTCGCCTCTTTTTTTGATTTGACATCGGGTGAGGGTACTGAGAAATCTGACTTGAGTCACCATCTTTTCTTTGACTCTTTCCTTTTCTTTATATGGTAAATGAGGCCAATGAATAGGTTGTGGAAGCTATAATTGTAAACCACGATCGAATCTATGGAAGCATTGGGTTTTATACATTCCTTTTAGGTCTCGACTTTAGGATAATTTGTTTTTCGCTATCTTTTTTCGAGACCGCCTAGGTTCCACAAAAAAATGAAATAATGTTCATTATCTCAATTGAGTAATGATTCTCCCCATATGGGAGGCTCCTTACTTCAACTAGTCCCCTTGTTCTTCGGGAAAAAAAAAAAAATGCTCTCTTATTTGTTTGTGAGGGTTGCCCAAAAGCGTATATAAGGCGTACCCAGTAAAGCTTACAAGTAAACCAGATATGAGTGGGCTGACTAGTTTTCTGTTTTCCATTTTTTAGACAAATTTCAAGATCACAATGGGATCTACGATAATATCGTTTATTTACCACTACACGAATTGTATACAAAGTCACCAGATTCTCAACCAATGTTACATAGGATTATGGCTACACAACCGTTGATGATAGTTTCTGATCTGGGCCAGTACAACTACTGTGTCTAGGGAATTTATGTTGAAACATTTGCATTCTGAATGGTAAAGTCTCTCCGGCTGGGGGACTACACCATTAATGGGCGTCGCAATGGCCCTATTTACGACGGTGATTCCTATCTATATTTGGAAATTTTATATTCTTCCCGTTTTACTGGATGGAATTACAATTGAGTGGAAGTTTATAAGACTTTGAATCCTATTTTTCCCAAACCAAAAAAATACTTTACTTAAAACTCGGATTCGAGACTCTGGTAGTTTCGTGACCGTGGAATTATTTGTTTCGGTATCTCCGGAATATGAGTGGTGACTTTTTATAATTGATCCTTTTGGGTAATACAGAGAATGGTCCTGTTATCTCTATCGCGATGATTCTATTTCGGCGGAGTAGTTTTTCTAGTATCTGGAGCACGGATATATATAGAATATAGAAAGATTAAGAAAGAAATATTAAAACCTATGATTCATACCGACTATTTCAGACCTCGCACCGACTCAGAAATTTTCAAATAGATATTTCCGAAATCAACGATTTTTCTTTTCTTCCTCGACTTTTTTTTTTTCTTGACCGCAGGACACCTCTTTTTGCTAGAATTTTGTTGAGTCATTACATTCATCGAATAAGTGATCATCAAAGGGTTCGTAACTCAGAGCACCCTTTGAGTTAGCTTGAAGGCTTTGCTTATAATTATTAAATTAAAATCATCGTGGTTCTAGTATGTGAATCTGGGGTTTCAATTATTCATATGGTCTAACAGCAAATTCCTATACTAGTAAACAAGAATCAATCCGCATCACACCAAAAAAACAACAAGAAATAAAATAACAAATAAATAGGGAAGAGAAGATTCAAAAGGCCTGTAATGATTCAACATCAAAAGAGGACAGATGATCCAACTTGTATTTTGAGGCATTACTACAAAGAAGAATTTCGTTTTTTGTTACTTCGTATCTTCGGGTCGGGGCAAATCAAGCGGCTAAGCTAAGAAGTTTTGGACTTTCTTTACATATCCTTTGAAATCAGCATTTGGTGTTTCTGCTTGAGCCGTACGAGATGGAAAATTTTCATAACGTTTTCTCAGATTGGATCCCTTGGCTTGGTTACCTATCTCAATAAAGTATATGATATGTTTTTGAGGAACGTCTGAGATTCAGCGATTGCCGATGATATTAACTATTAATATGTTCCTCCTCATGTCAACTATTTTATTGTGTAGGGGGATCACACTTACTTTTTTTTTTAGTACAGTAGCTACAGGTTTTGCTATGACTTTTTACTACCGTCCAACACGTACAAGGCTTTTTTCCTCGTTTCAATACCTAATGCTGAGGCCAACTTTTGGTTGGTTAATCCGATCAGTTCACTCGAGTCAGCAAGTATGCTGGTTTAAGATGTATCTTGCACGTATTTTTCGTTTGTACTACAGTGTATTTTAAAAAACCCCGCGAATAACTTGGGTTACAGGTTTATGTTTTGGCTGTAATTGAACGGCAATCTTTGTGTAAACTGTTATTCCTACCTTGGACCAAAGTGGTTATTGGGGCAGTAAAAAATTGTGACGGCGCCTAATCTATTTCCTAATAGGTCGCCTTTGGTAGAGTTTATTACGCGGAAGTGCTAGTGTGGGCCAATCACTTTGACTCGTTTTATAGTTTACACACTCTTGTATTGCCTCTTCTTACTGACGTATTTATGTTAATGCATTTTCCAATGATACGTAAGCAGTATTTCCGGGTCCTTTATAGAATCATAGATATTGTAATTTGATCATATATCATACTGTGGAGGAACGATGACAATAAATTTATTGCTAGACCTTGGATTCTTGAAAAATAACGACAGGTTATTTGATACTTTTCTTCAACTTCGAAGTATTTTATTCTTATTTGATACGAATAGTTGAAGTTAATTTTCCTGAGAGAGGATGGATTATGGGAGTGTGTGACTTGCAAACTATTGATTCGGCCATGCCGATAATTATTTATCTCCACATTGGAATTTCACAACCAATGTGTCTCCACATCCACCACCACGTATCCCCGATGTAGCAAGGATAGGGCCGGTTCGTTTGGGAGACCTTTTTCTTGAGCATACCTGAATCATGTTTGCGAACAGAGCTCCGTAAGATCCCGTAGAATAACATAAGTGATGTGGCAATGATTCAATGTTCTGTCCTATTCCCACTTCCTTATTTGTAGTGTAGAAATGCTTCATTTCCTCTGCATGCGATCCCGATCGGATATACATCGGAGTGAATAATAAATCTAAGTAAGAACAGATGCTAGACTTTATTAGTAACAAGTAATCTTTGTATGTAAAGAAAATCGGATTTGTGGTGGGATAAACACCAATCAAAAGACCTGAGACAATCAAAAGCACTTGACATGATCAAATTTATAAGCCTACTTGGATATTGAGCATTTACCTGTAAGAACTGAATTAGTTGCAATGATATTTGCACTCCGGAAAATGGAATCGGGTAAATTTTTCCTTACATAAGTCATTATAGATGATATGTGGGGTATGTATGAAAAATAGATTTTATAGGATCTATTTCTGCCATTCTTCTTCGTGCTCGAGCCGGTGATAAAAATTATCAGTCCGGTTCCTCGGGGAGGATCCATAAGAAATTCACCTATCCCAATAACAAGAAACCTGACTTTAACGATCCTGTAGTAAAAGCTAAATTGGCTAAGTTATGGGGCATAATTATTATGGAACCCGCAGGGCCCATGAATCTTTTATATATTTTTTCCAGTCGTATTCCTAGTACTATTGCATGTAATGTAGGCTTGGCAGTTCTATAACCGTCAATGATGTGAACCGGCGGATTCATTTGCACTCCTTGGGAAATATTACCCGAATGTTCTTCGTTTCTTACCGTATTGAAACTTCTTTTCTCGGAGAGAACCAAGACGGTTCTGGGAATAGCATGGCTAACTCTGTGCCAGCAGCCGCGGTAAGACAGAGGAGCACGCGT
>PYDT01000086.1:0-61255 GCA_004837865.1 Musa balbisiana
TGCATCACGACTTAGGCAATCCCAGCTAAATCCAGGAAGTTGGCGCAAGGGTGATTCGCGACTTAGGCAACTCAATCCAAATTCGTATCTTTGCCGCAAGGGTGCCTCACAAGTTAGGCAATTCTAGCTAAGTCTATGACACAACATTATATTCTTCCTACTTTAGTCAAATTATCTTTCCTTGATTGAGGTTAGTCCTGCGTCACTTAAATGCATATTAGATCATAATTTCATCATCAAAATCCGAGATTCAATACAACCTTCGATGGTCAACTACCCAATTATGGGTAGCGGCTATAGTAGTGCCCATTACTCGTGATGGCTACAATGGCTACGCAGCGCCACTATGTGTGGCAACTACAGGAGCACCACCATTGCTTATAGCGATTGTGATAACACCACTGCTAGCAACAATTGCAGTAGCATTTGCTGGCTACAATGCATGCAAGCAATGACTACGCATGGTGGTGGCGTCCGCACTGATGCAACGATTGCAGATGGCGGTCATGCCTTGCATAATAGTCATAGAAAAGGAGAATTAGGGTTTTTCTTAAAAGGATAATTTTTCTCCTTACCAATAAGATAATTCCAATCTGTGTCCCTATATAACCTTTTTAATTTTGCCCTTTCAGAAGTCACAAAATTTCACGTATATTCTAAGTCAAAATTATAATTTCACCTTTGTATATTTTAAAATTTTTTATTTATCCTCAATTATAAAATTGACTAACTTGATTTATTTTAATCAAATTGTCCGATCAAAGATTTGATCAATCAAGTCTTGATCAAATTTGGAAAAAAATAAATTTTATAAATTTTTTATTTTGATTAACTTGATTAGATTAATGTTAAGTTCAATTATGGACTTGCCTAATTAAATAAGGTTCATTCGTATAGAGATTCCATATAGAATTAAAAAATAATAAATTATAATTTTTTGTATAGTTTTCTCATATGACTTATTGATTAAATTTTTACATGTGATAAATAAAATTTATTTATTTTTTGAATATTTATTTGGTTATTCACATGCATATATTTGAGATTGTGAAATAATATTTATTTTTCACATAAATGTATGATTTATATTTCATCATGATTATAGTTATCTTTTCTTTATGTTGATTAATGTTTAATAATAATAATAATAATAATAATAGCTATTTTAACATAAATTATATAAAAAATTTGGTGAATATTATTTATAATTTATATCTCTAAGTTTTATTTGATTGGTAGCTACCAAAGTTAATTGGGATGATAAGCTTATAGGATGTAATTTATAATAAAAGTTTTGCCATCTATAAGATGCTAGTTACATGTGACTTGTAAGCCAATCACGTGAGTGATGACAGATGGAATACATTACAAAATCTTTTTAGTTAATATTTATAATGATATTTTCTCACTTTATATTATGTGATGAATATATATTATGATGTCCTTGGATCTATGCAATGAGAATTGGATCATGGTGAGATCATGATAATGAGACCAATTCACCTTTAAATATATATCCTAAACATTCCCGATCATATGTCACTCAAGAGAGACATTGAGATAATCGAAATAGACTAGTGTACTATTTACCCGTCTATATAATAAAGGCAACTAGTCTTATAATTGCTTGTGTGAAGACACTAAGAATATAGCGCAAGTGCTCATTGGAGAATGAGTTCATTGAATGATTCACTTATAAAGTACTAGATGGTTAATGATACCTCATCGTCAGATAGTAATTCTATAGACCCAATTGTATATCTGGTCCTTAGACTTAAGACACCAATGATGCCTTGTTTGAGTACTCTATTATTTGATACTAAACTTCTGGGTTTGGAAGTTTCAGATTTAGTACAAACATTGATTGGGAATCATAGCTAATCTTACGAAAGCAATTGGGTATCAATAGAGGATCATCCACTCTCGACATCATGAGAGGAATATCCCATATGTTATCACTCAAGCAAATCCTTAGTCAGAGTTAATCATATCATGATGAGAGAAAGAGTTCTCTAGGACAATCTGATTAGAGTGAGACTCGAATGGATCAAAAGTGGCACTAAGAGAGGGGGGGGGGGGGGGGGGGTTAATTAGTGTAGCAAAAAACTTTCCTGATTTTAAAAGTCTTTGTTTCAATTAAAATCGATTCCGATGAAAATGGTTTCGATTCAATCCGTTTAGAAGAGAAATTGAAATTGAAAGCATTCGTAAAAGTGCAAAAGAAGATTAAGATTATTTGCAGTAATGTAAATTGCACAAATGGAAAGCAAACCAGAATTTAGTGTAGTTCGGTCAATGTGACCTACATCCACTTTTAGATTCCTCCTACGACAAGGTCACCAGCGTCCACTAAAGGCCTTCCTTCAATAGGTGAAGACTGAACACCTCTTTACAATGTTTTCTCCTTTTCCTGGGTTTAGGAGATAACCCTTACAAGCCTCACTCCTCTTTCTTGGATGTTTACAAAGCTAAGAGAGAGAGGGGAGGACTCTTTCTAACTTTTATAATACTTAATGCCTCAAAGATTCAAGATTATGTTAAAACACTTTCGTGCCCTTTCTTGTAGAAAATGGTGGGGTTTTTATAGGCCCCAATGGCTTAAAAAATGGAGTCAAAAAGTGTCTCATCCTGGATTTTCGAGGTATTGATGGTACCACTGCCATTATTGGGCGGTACCACTACTTAACAAAGCTTGGAGACCGAGTTTTGGTGGTACCACTACAGGTAGCAATAACTGCCAGTGGTACCACCACTGAGTTTGAGCGGTACCATTGCCCAGACCACCTATGAAACTGGGTCTTCTGGGCGGTTCCACCGCTGGCCATGTTTTCAAGGGCTGAATTGGCTGCTCAATTCGGCCCAATTCAGTCTTGTTAAGGGCCTAATTGGCCCCTAATTAAGTTACTGAGATTACCTCCCATCCTAACTTAATTTATGCTCTAACTATGATAATTAAGATATGATCACAACACTTCTTGTTTCGGTGCGTCAATTGCTCTTCCGATAAGCTTCCAACGTATTTCCAGTGAACATCCAACAAACTCTTGGCAATGCTCCGACGGACTCCCGATAAGCTCCCGGACTTTACGATGATCTTATTGGTGAGCTCCGATGAGTTTCTTTAGCAAGCTCTTGGACTTCTTGGTTAGTTCCGATAGAACTTCTAACGAACGTCCGGACTTCCGACGAACTCTTGAACTCCCAATGAGATCTCGATCTTGACTCTGATACAATACCTTCTTTATGTCTTACTACTGTCGTAGTTAATCCTGCACACTTTTCTCAACATATAGATTAGATCAAACAATTTACAATTGATTTCATTATCAAAATCCGAGATTCAACAATCTCCCCTTTTTTGATGATGACAATCAATTGATGACGGAGTTAACCTTAACTCCCCCTATCTATATGTCATTATTGAGAAAAGACACTCTTGAATTTAAGGTCTTTGAATTCAAGTATCAAATTGATAAGTTAAGTTCATTTAAACTTATCATTATGCACATCATGATACTTATCATGATTTTCCAATTCTAAATATGATACCACGTATTTGTCAAAATGATGTCAATGCATGACATCCATTTTCAAGTATGATATTTCAAATATGAGAGATGACAAAGATAGCAATTCAACCTTCTATGACAAGATGACAAGTTATCAAGTTGTAAATATAGCAAGTTAGCTCATGATATCTTATAAAGACATTTATCAATTTGATACGATAAGATATGTTTTTGTCATATTTCAAATGATAAGCACATAAGTATTTATGATAAGATACATTACATACATTGTCATCAATTTACCACATTTTGGTATCATTTCTCCCCCTTTGTCATCAACAAAAAGGAGGATAATTCAACAATGCTTTCATGGTATGCCATATTTCGATTTCTATTTGACGATACCAATCATGTTTCAAGCATTCATGACATGGTATCATTCAAAAGTTCTCAACATTAAAAGTTATACACATTAATGAGATAGCTTCTATCAACTTCTCCCCTTTTTTGATGATGACAATCAATTGATGACGGAGTTAACCTTAACTCCCCCTATCTATATGTCATTATTGAGAAAAGACACTCTTGAATTTAAGGTCTTTGAATTCAAGTATCAAATTGATAAGTTAAGTTCATTTAAACTTATCATTATGCACATCATGATATAAATAGCAAGTTAGCTCATGATATCTTATAAAGACATTATCAATTTGATACGATAAGATATGTTTTTGCCATATTTCAAATGATAAGCACATCAGATAGCTCAAGTTGTAAAATAGCAACTTGATATAGCAAGTTAGCTCATGATATCTTATAATGAAAAACATTTATCAATTTGATACGATAAGATATGTTTTTGTCATATTTCAATATGTTTCAAATGATAAGCACATAAGTATTTATGATAAGATACATTACATACATTGTCATCAATTACCACATTTTTGGTATCATTTCTCCCCCTTTGTCATCAACAAAAAGGAGGATAATTCAACAATGCTTTCATGGTATGCCATATTTCGATTTCTATTTGACGATACCAATCATGTTTCAAGCATTCATGACATGGTATCATTCAAAAGTTCTCAACATTAAAAGTTATACACATTAATGAGATAGCTTCTATCAACTTCTCCCCTTTTTTCATCAAAACTTTGCATGAAGAAGGAAAGTAGGGGGGAAATCCATTAAGAACCAACTTTGTGAAATGATTTGAATCAAGTCAAAAATGATAAAGAGTTTCATTAAATCATGCTTCAATTTTCACAAGGATCAAGATACCAATTGTTAGGATCAAGATATTCATATGAAATCAAATCCTCACTCTCACAAGTGTTCATCTCATAAAAATTCTTTCTTCATTAAGAAAGAATTCATGGGAAAGAATCATCATATGAAGGATAAAAGAAAATTCCATGAATAAACCTTCATAATGAGAGGAGCATCACATCAAATCCATTTTTCATTAAAAGTTCATAAGAGTGAAATCCGTGAGAGATGCATTTGTCAATTAATTCTATGTATCAGACATTATTACATGATGAAGCAAGGATATGGAATAAACTTGATATAGCATAAACTCATGAAAGCTCCATTCAAGAAATTCACAAAGATAGTCCAAAAAAAATATACATCAAATTCATGCATTTGGACAAATTAACATTCCTAATTCTCTTATAATAAAATCATATTATTCTTCACTTAAAGGTTTTATAAAGATATCGGCTAATTGATGTTTCGTATCAATAAACTCTAAGATTACATCATGATTATTGATATGATCTCGTATAAAGTGATGCCTAATATCAATATGTTTTGTTCTAAAGTGTTGAATGAGATTTTTTGTTAAATATATTGTACTTGTGTTATCACATTTTATGGGAATATTTTTAAGATGAATCTTATAATCCTCTAAAGTGTTTTTTATCCACACAACTTGTGCACAACATGCACTAGCTGCAATGTACTCAGCTTCGGTTGTAGATAGTGCAACCGAGTTTTGTTTCTTGGAAGACCAAGAAACAAATGCGTGTCCTAAAAATTAACATCCGAAGAAGAGGAGCCAACCGACATCGAGCAAGTTGCTCACTATGCACTAATAGCTATTGGAGATGAGGTAACAAGTTCATTAGATACAAATTTATCTTTCACTGAGCTTTTAAGTGCTTTTCATAAATTGTTTGATGAATGTAGAATCTTGAGTAAAAAGTATAACTCTTTGAAAAAAGAACATGCTTCTTTTGTTAGCAATTTTGATAGACTAAAAATTGAACATGAAATAGCTTAGCTCCCTACACAAAATGCCATGAACTAGAAATACTTCAAAAGGAAAACTTGCTACTCAAAGAAACCTTGAAAAAATTTGAGGTTGATAGCAAGTCCTTAAACATGGTCCTTGCCAATAAGGGTCACGTTCATAGAAAAGGTGGAATCAGATTTGTGACTAGCTCTCACCAAAATCTAACCACCTTTATTAAAGGCCCTACCTTGCATGTATCACCTCACACCAAATGCAACTTTTGTTGCAAATTTGGACATGTTGCGTACAAATGTCCATTCAAGAAATATATTCCGCATATGTTGATTTGGGTTCCTAAAAGAACCTCAAATGACTCAATGCAATATGATAATATATGTAAATCGATTTTTAAGGCACCCAAGGTCAAATGGGTACCTAAAAATCATCCTTTTTTGTAGAAAAATGTACCATCACAAGCTAGGAGCAAGAGAGGGTACCTTGATAGTGGATGCTCAAGGTATATGATCGGAGATCCATCTTAATTTTCTAAGCTCAATATCCTAGACGAAGAATATGTCACCTTCGAAGACAACAACATGGGTAAAATCATTGGTAAAGGAACCATAGATAATAAATCCAACCTTTTTATTGAAGATGTGTTATTAGTTGATGGCTTAAAGCATAACCTCTTGAGCATTAGTCAATTGTATGATAAAGGATATATTGTTAAATTTGAATCTAATGCTTGCATTATTGAAAAACCATACAAAAACACATTTATGATTGCACTAAAACAAAATAACATATACACTATTGACATTAATAATCTTTGCAATGAAATATATTTTTCGATTTTGAATGATGATTCTTGGCTTTGGCATAGGAGATTAGGTCATGCTAGCATGAAACTAATCTCTCAAATCTCATCTAAAAAACTTATGAGAGGAATTCCTCATATTAAATTCATTAAAGACAATGTGTGTGATGCATGTCAACTAGGAAAACAAATAAAATGTAGTTTCAAACCAAAGAATCAAATAAGTACCTCTAAACCATTGCAATTGATCCATATAGACTTATTTGGACCAATTACTATATCAAGCCTATGAGGTAACAAATATGCCTTTGGTATTATTGACGATTATAGTAGATTTTTCTTCTTAGCATACAAAAATGATTGCTTTAGGTATTCTCTAATTGCTTTAGGTATTTCTCTATGCTTTATAAACTTGTTCAAAATGAAAAAGGTTTTATGATTTCATCAATTTGAAGTGATCACAGTGGTGAATTTCAAAATCATGATTTCTAAGAATTTTGTGAATCTAATGGATATAACCACAACTTTACTCGAAGAAATCCTTAACAAAACAGAGTAGTAGAAAGAAAGAGTAGAAACTTACAAGAAATGACTAGAACTATGTTAAACGAACATAGCCTACCCAAATATTTTTGGGCCAAAGCCGTAATATGACATGCTATGTTATGAATAGGGTTCTAGTAAGACCATTACTTTCTAAAACTCCTTATGTGTTATGGAACAACAAAAAGCCCAATATTTCATACTTTAAAGTTTTCGGGTGTAAATGTTTTATTTTGAATGGAAAAGATACCTTAGGAAAGTTTGATGCAAAATCTGATGAAGGAATTTTTCTTGATTATTCTTCTATTTTTTAGGCTTTTCACATCTTTAATAAAAGAACTTTAGTTATAGAAGAATCTATTCATGTTATTTTTAATGAAATTTCTAAAGTTAAAAAAAATGATTGCTTTAGGTATTTCTCTATGCTTTATAAACTTGTTCAAAATGAAAAAGGACGTAAATATGACATGCTATGTTATGAATAGGGTTCTAGTAAGACCATTACTTTCTAAAACTCCTTATGTGTTATGGAACAACAAAAAGCCCAATATTTCATACTTTAAAGTTTTCGGGTGTAAATGTTTTATTTTGAATGGAAAAGATACCTTAGGAAAGTTTGATGCAAAATCTGATGAAGGAATTTTTCTTGATTATTCTTCTATTTTTTAGGCTTTTCACATCTTTAATAAAAGAACTTTAGTTATAGAAGAATCTATTCATGTTATTTTTAATGAAATTTCTAAAGTTAAAAAAAATGATTTTGATGATGATCTTAATTTTGATACTTTGAATTTAAATGAATCCCTTTCTCCATCTAGCAACTTGGATGCATCTTCTTCTGAACCTTCTTTTCCGAAGGAGTGGAAGTATATAGATGCTCATCTTAAGGAGCTAATTATAGGAGACACGTCGAAAGTGGTTCAAACTCGTTCCTCTCTTAAGAAATTTTGTGCAAAAGCTGCTTTTCTCTCCCAAATTTAATCAAAATACATTGATGAGGCCTTGAAAGATGATTCATGGGTCATCACAATGCAAGAAGAGTTAATTCAATTTGAGAGAAATGAAGTGTGGAAGCTTATTCCGAAGCCAAATGACCATTTAGTTATTGGTACTAAATGAGTCTTTAGAAACAAGCAAGATGAACTTGATATCATGGTTAGAAACATGGCTAGATTAGTGGCCAAAGGTTTCAACCAAGAAGAATGTATCGATTATAAAGAGACATTCACTCCTTTAGCATGATTAGAAGCTATAAGGATGCTCCTTGCCTATGCTAGTAGTAATAATTTTAAGTTCTTTCAAATGGATATTAAAAGTACTTTTCTTAATGGCTTTATTTCCAAAGAAGTTTATGTTGAACAACCTCCCGGATTTGAGAATGATAATCTCCCTAATCATGTGTTTAAATTGACTACAGCTCTCTATGGATTGAAACAAGCCCTAAGGGCTTAGTATGAGAGACTTAGCTCATTTCTTATCGAAAATAATTTCTCTAAAGGCAAGGTCGATACTACATTGTTTATCTAAAATTTTGAAAATAATTTTCTTATTATTTAAATTTATGTTGATGATATTATTTTCGGTTCCACGAATAAATCTCCATGTGAATCATTTGCTAAAAGTATCAGTCTTGAATTTAAAATGATTTTGATGGGAAAATTAACTTTCATTTTAGGCTTACAAATCAAACAACTAAGTAATGGTATTTTTCTTAATCAAATAAAATAAGCTTTAGATTTGCTAAAAAGGTTTAATATGAATAGTTCAAAGGCTATCAATACTCCCATGAGTACCTCCACTAAGTTAGATATTGATGAAAGTGGCAAAAACTTTAATAAAAAATCTTATAGGGGTATGATAGGAAGTTTACTATACCTCACCGCAACTAGACCGGATATTATGTTTAGTGCAGGTCTTTATGTTAGGTTTCAATCTAATCCTAAGATATCACATCTTAAAGTAGTTAAGAGAATTCTTAGATATCTTAAAGGTACAATTAATCTAGGATTATGATATCCAAAATCCAAGAACTTTGAGTTGATGCGAATTTTGCTCAATATAGATTAGATAGAAAAAGTACATCCGGAACATATCAATTTTTAGGACACGCACTTGTTTCTTGGTCTTCCAAGAAACAAAACTTGGTTGCATTATCTATAACCGAAACTGAGTACATTACAACTAGTGCATGTTGTGTACAAGTTGTGTAGATGAAAAACACTTTAGAGGATTATAAGATTCATTTTAAAAATATTCCCATAAAATGTGATAACACAAGTGCAATATGTTTAACAAAAAATCTCATTCAACACTCTAGAATAAAACATATTGATATTAGGCATCACTTTATACGAGATTATGTCAATAATCATGATGTAATCTTAGAGTTTATTGATATGAAACATCAATTAGCCGATATCTTTATAAAACCTTTAAGTGAAGAGTAATATGATTTTATTAGAAGAGAGTTAGGAATGTTAATTTGTCCAAATGCATGAATTTGATGTATATCTTTTTTGGACTATCTTTCTATATTTCATAAATGGAGCTTTCATGAATTTAATTTTTCTCCCTTGATATCAAGCTTACCTCATATCCTTGCTCCGACACTTAATGGTGTTTGATACATGGAATTCATTAACAAATGCATCTCTCACAAATTTCACTCTTATGAACTTTTAATGAGAAATGGATTTGATGTGATCATTCATCGAATTTCTTTTATCCTTCATATGATGATTCTTTCACATGAATTCTTTCTTAATAAAGGAAGAATTTTTATGAATTTTTTTTTTGTATAAGATGAACACTTGCAAGAGTGAGGATTTAATTTCATTTGAATATCTTGATCCTTGTGAAAATTGAAGCATGATTTAATGAAACTCCTTTATCATTTTTGACTTGATTCAAATCATTTCATAAAGTTGGTTCTTAATGGATTTCCCCTTTTCTTTCCCTCTTCATGCAAAGTTTTGATGACAAAGGGGGAGAAGTTGATAGAATCTATCTCTTTAATGTTTATAACTTTTGATGTTGAGGACTTTTGAATGATACCATACAATATCGATTGGATAAACTAGTATAAAACTTGCTTAGATTATTACCACACGCATTGTTGAATTGTTCTCCTTTTTGTTGATGACAAAGGGTGAGAAATAATACCGAAATGTGGTAAATTGATGATAATATATGCAATGTCTCTTATCGTAAATGTTTATGTGGCATGATTACTTACAAATGTTTTAATTCTTAGTATCATGCTTGATTTCGCATCAAATTGATAAATGTATTTCATGATAAGATATCTAGAGCTTAACTTGCTATTTTACAATTGTCATCTTGTCTTAAAATGATGACTTGCTATCTTACTAAATTTCATATTCGAAATTCTCAAATAATGATTTATTATAATTGGAAATCATAAATATGTGGTATCTTATTTAGAATTGGTAAATCATGATAAATATCATGATGTGCATATTGATAAGTTTAAATGAAATTAACTTATCAATTTGATACTTGAATTCAAAGGCCTTGAATTCAAGAATATCTTTTCTCAAGTATGGCATATAGATAGGGGGAGTTAAGGTTAACTCCATCATCAATTGATTATTATCATCAAAAATGGGGAGATTGTTGAATCTCGGATTTTGATGATGAAGTCAATTGTAAATTGTTTGATCTAATCTATATGTTGAGAAAAGTGTGCAGGATTAACTACGATAGTAGTAAGACATAAAATAGGTGTTGTGTCGGAGTCAAGATCGAGATCTCGTCGGGAGTTCAAGAGTTCGTCGGAAGTCCAGACATTTTTCGGAAGTTCTAATGGAACCAATCAAAAAGTCCAAAAACTTGCCAAAGAAGCTCATCGGAATTTGCCAAGAAGATCGTCGTAAAGTCTGGGAGCTTGCCAGGAGTCGATTGGAACATTGCCGAGAGTTCGTCGGAAGATCGCCAAAAGAGCAATTGACGTATCGGAATAAGATGCTATGTCAAAATTATCTTAATTATTATAATTAATCCATAAATTGAGTTAAGATTGGGAAGTAATCCCACTAACTTAGTTAGGGGCCAACTGAGACCTAAACAGGGCTGAATTGGGTCAGATTGAACAGCCCATTCAGCCCTTGAAAACATGGCCGGCGGTGGCACCACCTGATGACTCAGTCCCCCAAGTGGTTTGAGCGGTGGTACCACCGGCAGTTAATGCTGCCAATGGTGGTACAGCCAGAGCTCGGTCTCCGAGCTCTATCAAGCAATGGTACCGCCTAGTGTCAGGTGTCAAGCAGTGGTACTACCCAGTAATGATGGTGGTACCGCCAGTACTCTGAAAATCCTGGTTGAGACACTTTTTGGCTCCATTTTTTAAGCCATTGGGGCCTATAAAAACCCCACCCTTTTCTGCATGAAAGGGCACAAAAGTGTTTAATATAATCTTGAATCTTTGAGGCATTAAGTGTTGTAAAAGTTAGAAAGAGTCCTCCCCTCCCTCTCTTAGCTTTGTAAACATTCAAGAAAGAGGAGTGAGGCTTGTAAGGGTTATCTCCTAAACTTGGGAAAAGGAGAAAGCGCTATAAAGAGGTGTTCGGTCTTCACCTATTGAAGGAATGCTTTTAGTGGACACCGATGACCTCGTCGGGAGAGGAATCCGAAAGTGGATGTAGGCCACATTGACCGAACCACTCTAAATTCTGGTTTGCTTTTCATTTGAGTAATTTATATTACTACAAATCTTCTTAATCTTCTCTTGCACTTTTACGAAAGCTTTCAAGTTCAACTTCTCTTCGAAACGGATTGAATCGAAACCATTTTTATCGGAATTGGTTTTAATCGAAACAAAGACTTTTGAAAATGGAAAAGTTTTCCACTGCACTAATTCACCCCCCCCTCTTAGTGCCGCTCTTGATCCTAATAGTACCACTGCCCAAATCACCTAGGAGGCTAAGCCTCCAGCAGTTCCACTTGGGAATCTAGACGGTGCCATTGCTTGACGTGGCTCCAAGTGGTTGAATGAGCCATCCAACCGGCCCAATTTAGCCCTGATTCGGACCACATGATCCTTAATTGAGTTAGTAGGATTTCTTCCAAAACTAACTCAAATTAAAGTCCTAACTACGATAGTTAAAGCTAAAACAATTACGGTACAAGGAATCTAAGTCGTTTGGCACGTCAATTGTTCAACCGAACTCTCGGTGAACTTCTAGCGAACTCTTAGCAATCTTCCGATGAGCTTTCGATGAACTCCCAGCGAACTTCCAGCGAGCTTTCAATGAATTCCTAGCGAACTTCCGGTGAGGTTCCACTACATCATCCGATCCTTCAGTGTATCACCCAATTCATCCGGCCTGATGCCCGATCATTAACTCCAGCCTAACATTGGATTCTTTTTTAATTGTTTTGCCTATCTCATGATCATAGTTAGTCCTACATCATTTATCTTAATACATGGATTAGATCATTAATTTATTAATTGATTTCATCATCAAAATTTGAGATTCAACAATCTCCCCCTTTTTGATAATGACAACCAATTGATGACGGAGTTAACCTAAACTCCCCTTATCTATATATCATATTGAGACATGACAAACTTGAATTTAAAAGGAATCATAACCCTTGAATTCAAGTGAAACAATTTCGATCAATGTAATATATCAAAATTTCATACATTATACATCATTATAGTTCCAAGTCATCAAAGTATAACATGCACTATTTCATTACTTCATAACAATTCAACATTACTTTAGGCATAATCTATATGATAATAAAGCATTCATCACTTCATGCATGATATCAAAATTAACATTATTTTGGGCATAACATTCATAATACTAAGACTTTCATATTTTCAATCATGTAGGGTATAACATACATGATATCAAAGCATTCATATTTTCAATCATTTTGGGCATAACATACATGGTTCTAAAGTGTTTTTTAACCATTTATCACTTCATGCATGATACAAAATACAATATTATGATTCTAAACATTCATCATTTCTCCCACTTTGTCATCAACAAAAAGGAGAATCATTCAAAAATTTATGCAAGTATTTTAAACTATGCAAGTAAGTTTTACACCTATTAATGCAAGCTAGCAAATTTGTAAAATGAGAAGTTAAGCAAAAACTTTGCATGATAACTACTTTTGCTTCTTGAAATAGGCAAGCTAGTACTTCTCCTTAGATGTGCAAGCACTTTTTGGTTCTTCTTGAGATGTGCAAGTTAGTATTTTTGCTTTTCTTGAGATGCTAGCAAGTTTCTTTTTTCCTTTTGTCATAAAAATAAGAATAAGAGGAAGAAGAAAAATAGAGGAATTCATTCATCATAAGAAAAATCAAGTTATAAGAACCAAAAGTTCATGAATCAAACTTCTACTTTTATAAAGAAAAAGGATTCATCATAAAAGATCAAAATGTGCATACTATAAATTTATGAATCAAATCCCTATTCTTGTAAATAGAAGGAAGGAGGATTCATAGGAAACGATCATCACGTAAAAGATCATCACATAGGAAATGATCATCACATACCAAAAGTCCATGAATAAAAAACTCTTCTTTCGTGAGCAAAGTGAGGAAGAATTCATAGGAAAAGATCATCAAAGGAAGGATAAAAAATCCATGAATAAAACTTCAAGAAGGTGATAGGAAACAATCTCGATAAAAAGAGAACTCAATTTCCAAAAAGAACTAAGAGATCCAAAAAATATATAAAAGGAACTCATGCATTTGGAAGATTTAGCATGCCTAATTCACTTCTAATAAAATCAAATTATTCCTCAATTAAAGGTTTTATAAAAATATCAACTAATTAATATTTTGTATCAATAAATTCTAAAGAGATATCATGGTAATTAACATGATCTCTAATAAAATGATGCATAATGTCAATATGTTTAGTTCTAGAGTGTTGAGTGAGATTACAACAAGGTCCAATTCTTCGACGCATCGTCCTCTTTTGTGGCCAATTGCCCAATCAGCTAGTTGATCTCTGTAACTCTGATTTCCTTAACACAATTTTTGCTCTTCTTGGCCCAATGCCTGAACCCATGGCCCGAAGCCTTCTGCCGATACGTCGATCGATCCTCTGGCTCTACGTCCAATCTTCTGACATGTTCCACTCTAGCCCAATATGATTCTTCCTACTTTAATTGTCTCTCCTTGATCGAAGCTTCTTGCATCACTTAAAACATAGATTATATCATAAACACATTAATTGATTTCATCATCAAAATCCGAGATTCAACAATCTCCCCCTTTTTGATGATGACAACTAATTGATGACGGAGTTAACCTTAACTCCCTCTATTAATATGCCATATTGATAGAACACTTGAATTCAAAAATCTAAGCAACATGTCATTATAAAATCATGCATAATCAAATTTTCAATACATCATTCCATGTAAAATCATCATCATAACTTCTCCTTTGTCATCAACGAAAAGGAGAAGTACAACTAGCAAGTTTTTGATATATAATTTCAAATCATTGTATTATAAACATAATTTCAAGTTTTATCACCATGCAAGCTAGTACTTTTCTTTCTTCTCTTTTGAGAAGTGCAAGTTTTTTGCTTTCTTTGCAAGTTAGCAAGTTATGCTTGTTGAGATAGCACTTTTGCTTCTCTTGAGATTGCAAACTAGCAATTCTTAGTGATGTTCAAGATAGCAAGTTCTTTCTTCTCTTTTGAGAAGTGCAAGCTAGCAATTTTGCTTCATAGCAAGTTTTTTTTCTTTGCAATTTATAAGCTAGCAAATTTATTTCCCCCTTTGTCATTGTCAAATAGATGGGAAGAATACAATGTTATAATTCCTTTCCTTTTACATCAATTTCCAAATCATGACATAGATAAAGTATCATTCTTAATTCAATATGTTTGTGCATCATTATAGTTTCAAATTAAACATGCACAATTTCAAAATCTTATTTTTTATTCTTGCTTCATGCATAATACCAAAAATAAATCAATCATCATTATGGGCATATCATACATGATATTCAAGTATTCATGATACATCATTTTGGGCATAACATTCATGATGCTAAAACATTAAAAATTTTAAGCATTTATCACTTTATGATTGTTGGTACCAAACATTCATCATTTTATTTTCTCCCCTTTTATCATAGGTAAAAAGAGGGGAATAGCACAAAGGTATAAATATTCAAGTTATCACATGGAAGATATGACGAAAAATTTGGTGATAAGATATACTTCATGAATACAAGGAATTATATAAAGAAAAAAAATCATATCATGAAAGATAAGATTATGTGAATACCAAAAGACATTATTCATTTTGACAAATCTCCTCTTAAATATTCAAAAGGAAATATTAGGAGATCAAATAATAAAATATCTTCAAAAGAAATTTTAAGTCATGAATTCCGAAAAAGATATTCTCTTTAGTAAATCGTAAAAAGAAACATACGAGAAAAAGATTTCAATTCATTCATAAGAAATCTTATGATTCATATAGAAAATCTCCTCTTTAGTAAATGGTAAAAAGAAACATAGATGAATAAAGAAGAGATTTTGATTCACATAAAAAAGAAGATATCTCAATAGAAAGTTCATGATTCGATTGGAAAAATCTCATTTAGATTCAAATAATCAAATCATCAAAATCTTTTTCATAGTCCAAGAGATTCATACAAATAGATTCATCAATCTCTTTTTGAAAACTCGATAAGATAGGAATTGAGAAGTTTTTAAGAAAAATGTATTTCCTTTTTATTTCATGCAAGCATGACTTTATCTTTTATGCCAAATAAAATATGCATCATCATTTAAAACTGAAACAAATAAAAATATGCATCATCATTTAAAACTGAAAAAACAACTTTCATTATGGTAAAGATCACAAAAATCAACATGGATAATTTTGAAATATAAACTCATTAAGCATGATCATTACATTATTCCATCAAGCATGATTTCATAAAGTATTTTTAATCAAAATCATTTTGTTTATTGTAGTAATGTATTTTCCTTCTTTGCATCAATGATTCAATCATATCATGAGATATACAAATCATAAATATAAAGGAATCATGTCATAAAAGATGGAAGATTAAAAGTGTAACACGTAATTCCAAACATAAGATTTCAAATCATTATGCATCATTAAATCATTAAGAATGATTTCATTAAATATAAAATATTTTTAAATAAAATCGAAAAGCAATATGAAAATCATTAAGATACACATTATTCTTAAAAACATATATAAAATTAATTTTATTAGATGTACAAACATTAAATCTAACATTTTGTTCCTTTATCATAAAACATGTAATTTTCATGATCATTTTCAAAATCACTAGAAAGATAAGCATGGTATCAATTTTTTATATATTTTTTAACAATTTAAATATATTTTTTCTAAACTAATTTAAAAATGACTCATGAAATGCATCAAGTAATTTGAAAATAAAGTAAAGTGGTTTTAAATTGGTTATCTCATCGTCAAAAGCCGCCAAGGCATAGTTCACCACTTCGGCTTCATCGGTTTGCTTTTCGTCTTCGGATGCACTTGTTTAATCCCAAGTCATCTTGAGTGATTTATTATTCTTTGGCAATTTTTTCTTTTTAAGTTTATTTTGTTAGGATCAGGGTCAGCACTAAGGGGGGGGGGGGGGTGAATTAGTGCAGCGGTAAAATCACAATACTATTAAAACTTTATTCGATAAAAACCATTTTCGACGAAAACGTTTTCGTAAAGATTTTAACTTTGAAAGCTTATGGAAACATATTTGATGTAAAGTAAGGAAGGTAGTTTACAGTTAAGATAAATAGCAGAAAGTAAATACAAACCGAGATTTAGAGTGGTTTGGTCAATCTTGACCTACATCCACTTCCGGCTTCCTCCTCCGACGAGGTCACCGACGTCCACTAGAGGCATTCCTTCAATAGGCGAAGGCCAATCACCTTTTACACCTCTCTTCTCCTTTTCATGAGTTTAGGAGACAACTCTTACAAGCACTTACTTACTCCTCTCTCAAACTAGTCTAACACTTTAGAAGAGGGAGAGGAGATCACACAAGATTTCAGTAGCGTTTCTTTCCTTTTAGACTCTCTGTGCTTGTATTATTTAACCAGGGATGGGAGGAATATTTATAGGTTTCAAGTTGATTCATACTTAGAGCCTAAATCTTTCCCATCTCGGGTTCCCCGGGTATGGGCGGTACCACCGCCTGCGCTGGGCGACACTGTCCTAGGCGGTACCACCACCTGGGGGGCTGTGCTGGGCGGTATCACCATCCAAACTAGCGGTACCACCGCTTCGCACCCTGCCAGGGGCGGTACAATCGCCCAGACTAGTGGTACCACCGCCTGACACAGTCTCGAAGACTCTACCACGACGGTAAGACTTTTTTGGGTACTGTTTGGGCTTCTTATTGGGCCCAACATAGTTCTTACATGGGCCTAGTTGACCCCTAATTGGGTTGGCCCAAATCCAAGCCCAATTATGTGCTAACTATGAAATCCTAAGACATTTGCTAAGTTAAACAAGTCCCTATGTCTATTCTTCCGGCGAGCTTCCGGCGAACTTCCGACGAACATCCGACGAACCCTCGGCGATGCTACAGTTGACTCCCGGCATACTCCTGGACTTCACGACGATCTTCTTAATGAGTTCCAATGAGCTTCTCTAGCAAGCTCTGAGACTTTTCAGCTGTTTCCTCCAGAACTTCCGACGAACGTTCGGACTTCCGATGAACTCTCGAACTCCTAATGTGATCGCGTCCGTGACTCCAGGACTTCATTTTACTTCATGCCTTGCTATCGTAGTTAATTCTGCACGTGTAAAACATACTTTGATCTAGACAATTAATACTAAGCATTAATCACATTGTCCGGTCATGTCATTGGTCTCTCGATGCTTCGTCCGATTCTTCGACACATCGTCCTCTCTTGCGGCCCATTGCCTAATCGGTCAGTTGACTCCGTAACTCTGATATTCCTAGCGCAATGTCTGCTCTTCTTGGCCCAATGCCCAAATCCACGGCCCAAAGCTTTTTGTCGATACGTCGACCGATCCACCGGCCCGATGTCCAATATTCTGACATGTTATCCTTCGGCACAACATAATATTTCTTGCTTTGATTGTCTCATCCTGATCGAAGCATCCTGCATTATTCAAAATATAGATTAAATTATAAACACATATCAAGTGGTTTCATCATCAAAATACAAGATTCAATAATCTCCCCCTCTTTGATGATGACAACCACTTGATAACGGAGTTAACCTTAACTCCCGGAGTTTAAACAAACTCCCCCTATTAATATGGCTTATTGATAGAATCTCTTGGATTCAAAAATTCAAGCAACATGTCATGATTAAATCATGCATGACATCAACATACTTCTCCCCCTTTGTCATCAACAAAAAGGAGAAGCTCCAACTCTCATGTGTTTAGAGATAATAGTTTCAAACCATTGCATATTACACAATTTCCAAATTGATCATGCAATTTTGCTATCATCATAGATATGCAAGGTAGTAAGATAGCATGTTCTACTTCATACAAGCTAGCAAATTTTACAACATTTTAGAACTTGCAAGCTAGTAGTTTTGAGATGTTCAAGAAAGCAACACTTGCTTCTTGAAATATACAAGTTGTAAGCTAGCAAGTTTGTTCATCTCCTTAAAGCATGCATAATCACCAAATCATCATCAATTTGAAGATGTGCAAGATTGTAAATTTTGTAAGTTTGCATAGGCAGGCTAGCAATCTTCGATGATGTTCAAGATAGCATTTTCTTCTCTTTTGAGAAGTGTGATTATTTTTGCTTCCTTTGCAAAAACACAAGCTAACAAAATGTAACATCATTTTTCAACATGGAAGCTAATAATTTGAGATGTTCAAGAAGTAAGTTATTTCTTCTCTTTTGAGAAGTATAATTTTTTATTTCTTCTTGAATTGTGCGAGCTAGCATCTTTTATCTCCCGCTTTGTAATTGTCAAAAAGAAGGGAAGACCCTTTATATCAATTTTCAGATTATGACAAAGGTAAAGTATCAATCTTATTTATGCATCATTACATTTTCAAATTAAGATATGCACAATTTCAATATCTTACATTTCATTTTTCATGCACGATACCGAAAAATAAATCAATCATCATTATGAGCATATCATACATGATACTTAAATATCAAAATTTTTAAGCATTTATCAACATTTTGATCATGATACCAAATATTTATCATTTAAAGCATTCATGATACACATCATATGCAATACATCACATACATTACCATAATAAAAAGCATATGCATCATTCCAAATCATAAATATTTCAAATCTTCATGGTATTAATATATCAAATTGCATCCTACCATGCATGATCATAACTTTTCCCTCTTTTATCATTGTAAACAAGAAAGAATAAGGGAAGTGCATAATGGTGTAAATTATTTCAATCATTTCAAGGCATTCGTGTCATAAACACAAAGAAATCATGTCATCAAAGATAAGACCACTTGAATTACAAAAGACATGATTTATTTCAACAAATCTCTTTAATTTTTTAAAAGTGTCAAGAAGAAATATAGGAGATCAAATATTATAGTATCTTGATTCTTGCATAAAAAATCTTAAGTCATAAATTTCGAAAAATCAAGATAAGTCTTGTTCAAATTCAAATCGTCAAAACATCAAAATGTCAACATTACTTTCAAGAGATTCAAAATGACATAAACAACTTTATTAATCTCTTAGTGAAAAATCGATAAGATAGAGAAAAAAAATTTTCAAGAAAAATACTTTTCTCTTTTTAGTTGTTTAAATTCATATGATTTGTTTCATATAAGCATGCTCAAGTTTTTCGTATGAAAACAATACATCATGGTTTAAAATCGAAAGAGTAAATCTCATAATAGAAATCATCAAGATCAATAAACCATAAATTACACAAAAATCATCATTACTTCAAATCATCATGCATAATTTAAATATAAAATCATCAAGCATTATACTTACATTATTTCATATAAGCATGCCTTTTTTTCATTTATGCTAAATCAAAATATGCATCATTTTTAAAACCAAAAAAGGCACTTTCATTATGGTAAAAATCGATAGTCTATAAATCACTAAAATCATCATGCATAATTTTGAAAGAAAACTCATTAAGCATGATCATTATGCATTACTTCAAATCAAACATGATTTCATTGAGCATAAGGTATTTTCAACCAAAATCATTTTGTTATTTGTTGTAGTCATGCATTTTTCTTTTTAGGTGAATCTATCTTTTCATGCTTAGTTTTCCATAAAATAGCCATGCATCATCATTAAGCATGATATTAAACTTCTTAATATTTTTATTAAGACATCAAGCATGGTTTCAATCAAAATCAGAAATCATTAAGATACACATTATTTCTTCCTTTAAAAAACAAATATTCATAGAATCATCATTAGATTTAAATCTAACATTTTATCCCATTAACATAAAACATGTAATTTTCATCATTATTTTCAAAATTACTAGCATGATCATAATTTTTGTATTTTCCTTTTTAAACATGCAATTTTCAAGAAAAATATATAATATTTTTTTTAAACTAAATAAGGAAAATGCATTATGAAAAGCATCATGTAATTTCGAAATAAACTAAAGGAGTTTCGTTTGAGTTGTTTACCTCATTGATGAAAACCGTTAAGACATAGTTTGTCACCTCGCCTTTGTTGATTTTCTCCTAGTCTTCGGAGGAGCTCGATTCATCCCACTTTTTGTTCTTCTTCTTGCGTTCAAAGCAAGTAGTTGCGTTCTTTTTGTTCTTTAATTTTTGTTTCATTAACTTTTTAAATTTCTTAGGGAGTTCAAGTTCACCATCACTTGAGCTTATGCTCGAGTGGTCTTCAAATGTTCTATGTCCCAAATCCTTCCTGTTCGTTGGAAGGTGGTTTTGTTCATCATGTTCATCATGTGCATTGTGCACCATTTAATATGTCATTAATGAACCGATTAGTTCTTCAAGTGGAAAAATATTTAAATCTTTTATTTATTGTAAAGCCATTACTTTTGATTCCCAAGTTCTAGAAAGCGATCTTAAGATTTTGTTAATAAGTTCAAAATTCGAAAAGTTTTTACCAAGTCCTTTTAGACTATTGATGACATCTGTAAAACGGGTGTACATGTCTCCAATAGTCTCTCTTAGTTTCATACAAAACATCTCAAAATCATGCATCAAAAAATTTATTTTAGAATTCTTTTACACTACTTGTGCCTTCGTGTGTAATTTCAAGAGTACGGCAAATATCGAAACCAGTTTCGCACAAAGAAACCCGATTAAACTCTGTTTTATCTAAGGCGCAAAATAGAGCATTCATAGCTCTAGCATTTAAAGAAAATGTCTTCTTCTCCAGATCATTCCAATGGTTCATTGGACGAGAAGACATTTCAAATCCTGATTCGATAATGTGCAATAAATTCAAATCCAACGAAAGCAAGAAAACTCTCATTGGGTATTAAACCAAAGTAGAAAACCATGGTTCTAATACCAATTGTTAGGATCAGGGTCGGCACTAAGAGAGGGGTGGTGAATTAGTGCAGTGGTAAAATCACGTCTCTATTAAAACTTCGTTCGATAAAAACCATTTTCGATGAAAACCTTTTCATAAAGATCTTAACTTTGGAAGCTTATGGAAACGTATTTGATGTAAAGTAAGGAAGGCAGTTTGCAGTAAAGATAAATAGCAGAAAGTAAATGCAAACCGAGATTTAGAGTGGTTTGGTCAATCTTGACTTACATCCACTTTTGGCTTCCTCCTCCAATGAGGTCACCGACATCCACTAGAGGCCTTCCTTCATTAGGCGAAGGCCAATCACCTTTTACACCCCTCATCTCCTTTTCACGGGTTTAGGAGACAACCCTTACAAGCACTCACTTACTCCTCTCTCAAACTAGTCTAACACTTTAGAAGAGAGAGAGGAGATCACACAAGATTTCAACAGCGTTTCTTTCCTTATAGACTCTCTATGCTTGTATTCTTTGACTAGGGATGGGAGGGGTATTTATAGGCCTCAAGTTGATTCAAACTTGGAGCCTAAATCTTTCCTATCCCGGGTTCCCCGGGTACGAGCGGTACCACAGCCCAGTGTCAGTTTGACTGACACTGTCCTGGACAGTACCACCGCCTATGGGGCTGTGCTGGGCGGTACCACCACCCAAACTGGCAGTACCACCGCTTGACATAGTCTCGAAGACTGTGCCATGACGGTAAGACTTCTTTGGGCACTATTTGGGCTTCTTATTGGGCCCAACACAGTTCTTACATGGGCCTAGCTGACCCCTAATTGGGTTGGCCCAAATCCAATCTCAATTATGTGCTAACTATGAAATCCTAAACAAGTCCCTATGTCTATTCTTCCGGTGAGCTTCTGGCAAACTTCCGACGAACATCCGATGAACCCTCGGCGATGCTCCAGCAGACTCCTGGCATGCTCCTGGACTTCATGACGATCTTCTTGGTGAGTTCCGACGAGCTTCTCTAGCAAGCTTTGAGACTTCTCGGCTGGTTCCTCTAGAACTTCCGACGAATGTCCGGACTTCCGATGAACTATCAAACTCCCAATGTGATCACATCCTTGACTCCGGGACTTCATTTTGCATCATGCCTTGCTATCGTAGTTAATTTTGCACATGTAAAACATACTTCGATCTAGACAATTAATACTAAGCATTAATCACGTTGTCAGGTCATGTCATTGGTCTCTCAACGCTTCGTCCGATTCTTCGGCACATCGTCCTCTCTTGCGGCCTATTGCCCAATCGGCCAGTTCAATCCGCAACTCTGATATTCTTGGCACAATGTCCGCTCTTCTTGGCCCGATGCCCGAATCCACAGCCCGAAGCCTTCTGTCGATACGTCGACTGATCCACCTGCCCGACATCCAATATTCTTACATGTTATCCTCCGGCACAACATGATTTTCCTTGCTTTAATTGTCTCATCCTGATTGAAGCATCCTACATCACTCAAAACACAGATTAAATCATAAACACATATCAAGTGGTTTCATCATCAAAATACGAGATTCAAAATATTTTTATTCTTAGTTTCATGTTTTAATAATTTTTTAAGCTTTATTGTGAGGAGTTCAAGGTCATCATCATCATCAATTGAGTCATCACTCAAGTGGTATTCTATTGTTCGAAATGCCAAATCTCTCATGTTCTTTAGAAGTTTGTTCTCATATTTGTTTTATATCATACAACTCATTTCATAGGTCAGTAAAGACCCGATAAGTTTTTTAAATGAAAAATAGTTCAAATCCTTGGCCTCTTGAATGATTGTTACTTTAAGGTCCCAACTCCTTGGAAGGGATCTTAATATTTTGTTAACGAGTTCAAAGTTAGAAAAACTTTTACCAAGCACTTTTAGACCATTCACGACATCCGTAAATCGGGTGTATATGTCTCCAATGGTCTTGCTTGGTTCTATCCGAAACAATTCAAAATCATGAATTAAAAAATTTATTTTCAAATATTTAACTTTACCAGTGCCTTCGTGTATGATTTCAAGTGTATGCTAAATGTCAAAAGTCATTTCACAAATAGAAAATCGATTGAATTCAGTTTTATCCAAAGTACAAAATAAAGCATTCATAGCTTTGGCATTCAAAG
Source organism: Musa balbisiana (assembly GCA_004837865.1). Lineage (NCBI taxonomy): Eukaryota > Viridiplantae > Streptophyta > Magnoliopsida > Zingiberales > Musaceae > Musa > Musa balbisiana. Next base: position 23,766 of record PYDT01000086.1, read on the forward strand.
AGAAAGTCTTCTTCTCGAAATCATTCCAATCGTTCATTAGAAGAAAAGACTTTTGAAATCTATTTTTGATAATAATCCATAAATTTAAATCAATAGAAAGTTAAGAAAAACTTTTACCAAGCACTTTTAGACCATTCACGACATCCGTAAATCGGGTGTATATGTCTCCAATGGTCTTGCTTGGTTCTATCCGAAACAATTCAAAATCATGAATTAAAAAATTTATTTTCAAATATTTAACTTTACCAGTGCCTTCGTGTATGATTTCAAGTGTATGCTAAATGTCAAAAGTCATTTCACAAATAGAAAATCGATTGAATTCAGTTTTATCCAAAGTACAAAATAAAGCATTCATAGCTTTGGCATTCAAAGAGAAAGTCTTCTTCTCGAAATCATTCCAATCGTTCATTAGAAGAAAAGACTTTTGAAATCTATTTTTGATAATAATCCATAAATTTAAATCAATAGAAAGTAAGAAAACTCTCATTCAAGTTTTCTAATATGTGTAGTCCATCCCATTGAACATAAAAGGATGAATGATAAAAAGTCACTCTTGAAATCCGAAAAGAGCCATTTATCTTGGTTGTTAAACCAAACGAGAAAAAAGTATCTCTGATACTAACTGTTAGGATCAAGAATGACACTAAGAGGGGGGGTGAATTAGTACAGTGGATAAATTACGTCGAGTCAAAAATCTTCATACGATGAAAAACTATTTTGGAAAGATGTTAACTTGAAAGCATATTTGTAAGGTAGTGAAAGTAATAATTCAATTTACAATTAAAGTAAAGAGCGAAATAAAAATGCAAACCAGATTTTTATAGTGGTTTGGTCATCGTGACCTACATTCACTCTCGATTCCTCTTTACTCGAGGCCACTAGCTTCCACTTCCGATCTTCCTTCAATGGGTGAAGATTAACTACCTTTTACACCTGATTCTCCTTTTGACAGGTTTAGGAGATGTTAGGACTCTAGCTAGGAGAGTCCTAATTGAGAGGGGCATTCATGTAAAACCTACCTAAGCCAACCCCTATTAAAGAGGTGAAGAGGCTGGCTAGGGTTTAGAGGTTATTTCTTAGAGAAGAATTAGGAGTTGTGAAGGAATAGGAGTCTTGAGTAGGAGTCCTATTAAGAGATAGAGTTTAGAAACCCTATAAATAGTTATGTATTCATCATCTTTTGATAAGCAATAGATGAATCTTTTCTGCAGCCTTTGAGCAACAATTTGGAGGAAGGAACCCTTATAGATTTCCAAGGAGGCCGATCCCTTAAAGAGATCAACCACAAGCTTAAAAAGGGTTCTATCACTTGGTATCAGAGCAGTATTCTTGGCATCTTGTTGCCCTTCCACAGCCATCATCTCCACAATTGCTTTAAAGATCGTCGCTAAATCCAGCCATCATCTCCACCACCGCGGATCATCCTTTGATCTCCCCGTGAATTGCAACAAGTTATGATTTCCTACCTTACTACTACTGTAATTTAGTTATCCTTATTCGAAAATCCAAAAAAAAAATTGTTTCTATATTGCTGCATAAACTTTTCGTTGGAAAGTTTTCATCTCTATGACAAAAGATACATTGCAGAATTCTAGCCGCATAGCAGAGTCTATTTGATCTTGCTACTCCATTTTTTCTATCCAAATCTCTATGAATTTTTTATGACAGCTTTGACACTTCCTAATAGTAGATTTTCCTTTGGTTTTGTCAAAAAAATCTCAATATAAATTATTGATCTTTTATGTCTAATCTGCTATACTTAAAAATCTATACTGTAAAATTCCAACCGTATAGCACAGTTTATTTGATCTTGCTACTATGTGTTTTCTATCCAAATCTCTATAAAATTTTTATGATAGCTTTGACACTTCCTAATAGCAGATTTTTCTTTAGTTTTATTAAAAAATTCTCAATATAAACTAGTGATCTTTTACATCTAAGTTGTTATACTCGAAAATCTATACTATAAAATTCCAACCGCATAGCACAATATGTTTGATCTTGCTACTGCATTTTTTCTGTCCAAATCTCTACAAAATTTTTATAATAGCTTTGACACTTCATAACAGTGTATTTTCCTTTAATTTTGTGGAAAAATTCTCAATATAAACCACTAATCTTTTACATCCAATCTGCTACACTTGAAAATCTGTATTGCAGAAAATTTCAGCCGCATATTGTTGCCTTAACCAATCTATTTGCAATCATTTTTGAATGAAATTTCTTATACAATTTATAGATCATCTTGGTTTCCATCTAAAATTGATCTATTGAGAAATTTATCTCTAAAAATAATTTTGTGTTGCTGCAAATTTTCATCGCAATCCATTGAAATTTTTTGACGAGAATTCTACTATCACAACTTGCACCAATTTCCTTGCTGTTGTACTGCTAAAATTTTTTTAATTAAATTAGACATCCTCACTGTCATATAAACTGAAATTTGCTCTTAATTCCCTCCTCATATCTCTCAATTTTTTGGTGGAAATTTCATTGAGAATCCACTATTTCTTCGACGATAATTCTGCTCTTACAAGACAACAAATACCTACAGCAGCTTCCACTAATTTCTATCAAACCTTTGCTGCCATATACCATAGATCTAAAACTTTCATCCATAGCCCTAAAACTTTACCAAACCACACCCTCAAACTGCACCCAAAATAGCCACAAAACAAACCTAACCCGTAGCCTATATTTGCCAATCCACTAACCCTTTCGACCATCACTTCTCTCAACCTATACATGTCTTTAACCCGACAACAAAAGAGAGATCTTAACATCACAGATTTGGAGACATATACTATGGCATCTGAGGAGGCAATCAATGCTAAATTCAAAGCCTTAGAGGTATGAATGGAGGATAAGATTCGGGCTCTCTTTACCGAACTCAATTTGGGCCGACCACCAAGCCTGAAGAAATCACATCAAGGAGAGAGCTCTAAGCAATCGCACTAGGCCCGAAGAGATGACTTCCAAGAGAGGGGAGGCTCTATGACCGACCCCAACTATTCATGTATGAGGGTGGACTTCCCTAGATGGGAAGGAGACCTGATTGGTTGGATCTTATGCACGGAGCGATATTTTCGATACCATTAAACTATAGATGCATCAGTTGAATCTCGGATTTTGATGATGAAGTCAATTGTCATTTGTTTATCTAATCTATATGTTGAGATAAGTATGTAGGATTAACTACGATGGTAGTAAGACATGCAGCAGGTGTTGAGCCGGAGTCAAGACCAAGATCACGTTGGGGGTTCGAGAGTTCATTGGAAGTCCGGAAGGTCGTCGGAAGTTCTACGGGAACCATCCGAGAAGTCCAGGAGTTTGCCAAAGAAGCTCATCAGAACTCACCAAGAAGATCATTGCGAAGTCTAGGAGCTTGCCGGGAGTCCGCGGAGCATTGGCGAGGGTTCTTCAGATGTTCGCTGGAAGAAGCGATTGACGCACCGGAACACGAATTGCAGTAATGATGTCTTAATTGTCGTAGTTAGTATATAGATTAACTTAGGATTGGGAGGTGATCCCACTAACTTAATCAGGGGCCAATTGGGCCCTTAACAGACCCAAATTGGGCCGAATGGAACAACCCAACCCATAATTCTTGGCCAGCGGTGGCACCGCCCAGGAGACTCAGTCTCCTAAGAATTATGGGCAATGGTACCATTGGTAGTTATTGCTACCAACGGTGGTACCGCCCTAGTCAGGCAGTGGTACCGCTAGAGCTCGGTCTCTAAGCTCTGCCAAACGGTGTTACCGCCCAGTGTCCGGTGCCAAGCGGTGGTACCACCCAGTTATGGCAGTGGTACCGCCAGGACCCCAGAAATCCAGCAATGGACACTTTTGAGCCCCATTTTCAAACTCATTGGGGCCTATATAAACCCCATCCTTTTCTGCATGAAAGGGAATCGAAAAACTTGCTTTTATTCTCAGTATTTGAGAGCTTAAAAGTGTTGTAAAAGGTTAGAGTTATTTTCTCTCTTTTCTTTCTAAGTGTTGATCATTCAAGAGAGGAGTGAAAACTTGTAAGGGTTATCTCCTAAGCCCGTTAAAAGGAGAAAAGTTGTAAAAGGGTGGTTGGCCTTTGCCTATTGAAGGAAGGCCTCTAGTAGACGTCGGTGACCTCGTTGGAGGAGGAAGCCAAAAGTGGATGTAGGTCAAGATTGACCGAACCACTCTAAATCTTAGTTTGCATTTACATTCTGCTCTTTATCTTAACTGCAAATTACCTTCATTGATTTACATCAACTACACTTTCGCTTACTCATAACTTTAAAGATCTTTTCGAAATGGTTTTCATACGAAAGTCTTTTTAACCGACGAAAGTTTTTCACTGCACTAATTCAACCCCCCCCCCCCCCCTCTTAGTGCTCTTGATCCTAACAGCATCTATAGTGGAAATTATAGCTATACATCTTGAAGGAGGTTCCATACAGTGGTTTGATTGGTTCGAACACATTTATAAAGTCCTCTTATGGTGATAATTTAAAGAAGGACTACTAATCCGCTTCGGACCAACCGATTACATGAACATTGACGGACAACTAGCAAAGATCCGACAAACCTCCACCATTCAGGAGTACCAAACTAGGTTTGAAAGGTTATCTAATCAAACTCATGATTGGTCTCAAAAATAGCTATTGGGGACCTTCATTGAGGGCTTGAAACCGGAGACCTGGGGAGAAGTTAAAGCGCGACAACTGTACACGCTTATGGCAGCCATCTCTTTCGCACGACTTCAAGAAGAGCGATTGAACCATGAAGCCCAAAGGACTAGGCTCGCTCCTCGACCAGCAATACTAAAGCTCTCAACCCCCCTTACTATCAACCGAGTCCCTACACCCAAAAGGTTGACAAGAGAAGAGCTTCGGGAGCGATCTACGAATGGGTTATGTTGGCACTATGACGAGCCGTGGAGCCATGAGCATCGTTGTAGTAAAGGGAGACTTCTTATGATTGAACTAGTAGAAGAAGATGTCATTAAACATCCAGAAGAGAGCCTTGAACATGAAAAAGAAGATGAGAAAGAAGAGCCATAATCGATTGATGTTACGGTACACACAGTAGCTGGCTACTCAAACCCGCAAACGATGAAAGTTGAAGGCTTTCTCAAATAACAACCGATCACTGTTCTCATCAACACGAGCAGCACTAATAACTTTCTAAACAGTAAGGTTGTTGCTTGGATGGCACTCCACATCGAAGATTGCAGCAAGTTCGACGTAAAGGTCGCTGACGGAAGAATCCTAAAGTGCGACCAAAGATGTCCGTAGGTAAAATTGTTACTACAGGACCAAAAGATAATTGCATATTTCTTCCTCCTCCCTCTTGATGATTATGAGGTTGTGCTCAGCATCGAATTATTGATGATATTAGGTGATATTTCCTGGAACCTTGCAAAACTAATTATGAGATTTTACAATAAAGGGAAATAGGTGATACTATACAGGAAACGTGGGGGCGACATAACGATGATTTGCCAACAACCAATGGAGAAGGTTTTGCATAAAGCATGTAGCGACTTTTTGGTATAACTTGAGCAGCAAACTAAGGGAGAGCCAATAGAATTTGAAGATCCAAACCTACTTCCTTTGCTTGCTAAATTTTCAGATATATTTGACGAACCGCGCAACCTACCTCTTACCCGTCGGCATGATCATTGTATACTGATTCTTCTGGGCAAATCTTCTACAAATACATGGTCATATCAGCATTCATATCTATAGAAGGATGAAATTAAAAGGATTGTAAAAGAGATGCTTGAAATTGAAGTTATTCGGTCAAGTTGCAGCCCCTACTCTTCACCGGTGCTCTTTGTATGAAACAAGGACGGAACATGGTAAATGTACGTTGATTACCGAGCTCTCAATGGAATAACCATCAAGGACAAATACCCTATTCCAATAGTAGATGAATTACTAGATGAAAGAGAGCATAAATCTTCACAAAGCTGGACCTTTGGTCTGGGTATCATCAAATATGAGTGTGCGAAGAAGATATACTGAAAACCACCTTTTGAACACACAACGACCACTATGAATTTTTGCTTTCTTCAACAGAAGGTGTAATATCTTGGGCATATTATATTAGAGGAAGGTGTGGCAGTGGAACCCTCCAAAATTGGAGCAATGCAGAACTGGCTGACCTCGAGGAACATAAAATTGCTATGTGGCTTTCTTGGTTTAATAGGCTACTACCGCAAGTTTGTGAAAAATGATGGAAAGATCAGTGAACCACTTACTTCCATGTTGAAAAAAGATACTTTCTAATGGTTGGACAAAGCCACCACCACCTTCGACAAACTTAAAGATGCAATGAAGACAACGCCCGTACTAACGCTACTTGACTTCGGCAAGACTTTCATTATTGAAGCTGATGCCTCCGGAGTCGGAATTGGTGTTGTACTAATGCAAGATGACTGTCCCCTCGCTTATACCAGTAAGGCATTATCTCCTTCCCATCTCAAAATGACTATTTATGACTAGGAGATACTCGCAATTGTGCATGTGGTGGCCAAATGAAAATCGTACTTGATCGAGCGACGCTTTCAAATCAAGACCGACCATAAAAGCCTAAAATATTTCTTGGAGCAGAAAATATCTTCCCCCGAGTAACAAAAATGGGTAACAAAGCTTTTTGGATATGATTATGAAATAACTTACAAAAAGGGGAAAGAAAATGTTGTTGCAGATGCACTTTCACGGCTACCCAAGCAAGTTGAATTTTCGATCATTTCACTTTCGACTAGTAACTTCCTTGAGGATATTAAGAGGGAATGGCAGGAAGATCCAGAGACCAATAAGATCATAAATAAATTTGAGGAAGCACCAAGCTCCATGGCTCATTACAATTGGGACTCAAAAGAATTACGCTATAAGGGCACTAAATTGAAAAAGAGTACGGCGTATAACCCGTAAACCGACGGCCAGACAGAAGTGGTAAACAGGTGCTTGGAGACAACCAAAAGCCACCCACCTATGACTACCCAAGGAGAACTCAATACCCAATCGAGTGTCATTATGTTAGAACCCTACTAGATTCTAAGCTTGGGGTTGATCTCTTTAGGGGATCGGCCTCCTGGAACCCTATAGGGGTTCCTTCCTCCAAGTTGCTGTACAAAGGCTGCAGAAAAGATTTATCTATTGCTTGTCAAAAGAGGATGAATACATGACTATTTATAGGGTTTCTAAACCCTAACTCCTAATAGGACTCTTACTCAATTAAGACTTCTACTCAAGACTCCTAATAGGACTCCTACTCAAGACTCCTGTTCCTTTACAACTCCTAATTCTTCTCTAAGAAATAACCTCCAAACCCTAGTCGGCCTCTTCACCTCTTTAATAAGGGTCGGCTTAGGTAGATTTTACATGAATGCCCCTATCAATTAGGACTCTCCTAGCTAGAGTCCTAACAAACCCGCCCTCTTCAAATCAGCCTTGTCCTCGAGGCTGACAATCCATGAATTTTGGGAATTTGATCTTCAAGTCGTCATAGTTCTCCCAAGTGGCACCTTCTACTGGTAAGTTCGCCCATTGTATTAGCACTTTAGTGATGAGTTGTCTTCATTGAGTCACGATCCGTTGATCAATAATGGCACTCAATTAGGTCTGGGATTCTCCTTGGGTAGTCATATTTAGTGCGTGGCTTTGGGCTGTCTCTAAGCACCTGTTTATCACTTCCGTCTAGCCGTCGTTTTGTAAATGCAAACTGAGATTTAGAGTGGTTTGGTCAATCTTGACCTACATCTACTTTTGGCTTCCTCCTCCAATGAGGTCACCGACGTCCACTAGAGGCCTTTCTTCAATAGGCGAAGGCCAACCACCCTTTTACAATTTCACTCTTTTTGACGGGCTTAGGAGACAACCCTTACAGATTTTTCACACCTCTCTTGAATGATCAAAACTTGGAAGAAAAGAGGGAGAAGAACTTTTGGCCTTTACAACACTTTTGAGCTCTAAAAATCATAGAGTAAGATCAAGATTTTGGTGCCCTTTCATGTAGGAAAGGGTGGGGTATATATAGGCCCCAAACTGGTTTGAATTTGGAGCTCAAAAATGTCATATCCCAGATTTCTGGGGTCCTGGCGGTACTACCACTATAACCGGGCGGTACTACCGCCTGACAGAGCTCGGAGACCGAGCTCGGGCAGTACCATTGCCCAGCCTCACTCGGATACCGAGCCCAGGCAGTGCCACCGCCTGATATGGGCGGTTCCACCACCCAGTTGTCCTGGGAGACTCAGCTCCTAGGCGGTGCCACTACCGACCCAGGTGGTGCCACCACCTGCTAGGAAATCTGGGTCCGAATGGGCTGATCCATTCGGCCCAATTTGGGTCTGTCAAGGGCCCAATTGCCCCAAGATTAAGTTAATGGGATCACCTCCCATTTCTAACTTAATCATCATGCTGACTATGATATTTTAAGACATTTATACTACAGCTTGCTCCGGTGCGTCAATCGTTTCTTCCAGCGAGCTTCCGGGGAACTTCTAGTGAACATCCGACGAACCCTCGGTGATGCTCCGGTGGACTTCCGGCAAACTCCTGGACTTGTGATAATCCACTTGGCAAGTTCCGATGAGCTTCTTTGGCAAGCTCCTGGACTTCTTGGATTTGTTCCCGCAGAACCTCCGACGATCGTCCAGACTTCCGTCGAACTCTCGAACTCCCAACGTGATCATAGTCTTGACTCCGGTGCAACTCCTACTGCATGTCTTACTTTCATCGTAGTTAATCTTGTACACTTATCTCAACATATGGATTAGATAACAAATGACAATTGACTTCATCATCAAAATCCGAGATTCAACAATCTCCCCCTTTTCGATGATGACAATCAATTGATAATGGAGTTAACCTTAACTCCCCCTATCTATATGCCATACTCGAGATAAATCATTCTTGAATTCAAAGCCTTTGAATTCAAGAGATATATTGATAAGTTAAGATCATCTAACCTTATCAATACTCCCATCATGATTCCTATCATGATGTATCTCTCTGAAAATGATGTCAAGGCTTGACATCCATTTTCAAGTCTTACATTTCAAGTATGAATGATAGTAATGGTAGCAATTCATCATATGGTAAGATATCAACATGTAAAATTGTGATGTAAACTTTTGATATCTTAATATAATGCAAGCATTTCAAGTGTTTAGCAATCATAGTATTTCATCACATGACAATATATCGACATGTAAAATTGTGATGCAAGTTCTTGATATCTTAACATGATACATATATGGCATAATGCAAATATGGCAATCATAGCATTTCTATCATCAATTTACCATATATTTCGATGCAAGCCTCTTTGATATCTGATGTATAATTCAAATTCAAATATGACACTCATAGCATCAATTCATATATTTTTCCCCCTTTGTCATCAACAAAAAGGAGAATGATATAAGCAAATTTTAAATATAAGTGCTGTAATGATTCATGCCATAATTAGGTTCATGTCATTTTTCAACAATGAGTGATTAGGATACCAATTATATAAACATCTTCAAGGAAAACATGACATGGAGATACTTCTTCCTTTTTATTTGGTATTATCTTTTTGCATGAAGGAGAAAAGTTATTTGTGAGATTACTCGAATAAAGTTAAAATTTATAAGAGATTTAAATCATGTTTTATTTTTATAAGGATCAAGATATGTAATGTCAAATCCTTGCCAAAAAAATCTTCCCTTTTCAAGAACGAATTTATAAGAAATAATCATTTCATCAAATCCATTTCTCAAAAAAATATTTTTCACATGATAAGTCTATGAGAGATGCATTTGCTAATTGATTCTATATGTCAAAAATCAATGATATGAATTAAACTCTATATGACATGCTTATGAAAGCTGCATTAAGTCTGGAAGAGAATAATGCATCGTTAGGATCAAGAGAATCCGAAAATGAAATTTTACACTTTCATGCATTCGGACAAGGTTTTGCTATAAATTTTCAAACATAATCATGAAGATAAAATATGCTTATTATCATGAAAATTTTTGTATCCAAAACACATAATTTCCAACATGTTATTAAGGCATGTAATTGTGTAAAATCATCATAACAGTTAAGTGATTTGATCATTGAATCAAGAATAAAATAATTTTTATAAGTTCATGCATTCGGATGCATTAACATACCTAATTCTCTTCTAATGAAACCAAATTATTCTTCACATAAAGGCTAAATATCAGCTAGTTGATGTTAAGTATTAATGAACTCTATAACTACATCATGATTAGTGACATGATCTCATATAAAGTGATGTCTAATATCAATATGTTTTGTTCTTGAGTGTTGAATGAGATTCTTTGTTAAACATATAGCACTTGTGTTATCACAATTAATGGGAATATTTTTAAGATGAACTTTATAATCTTCTAAGGTGTTTTTCATCCACACAACTTGTGCACAACATGCACTAGCTGCAATATACTCAGTTTCAGTTGTTGATAGTGCAACCGAGTTTTGTTTCTTAGATGACCAGGAAACAACAACATGTCCCAAAAATTGACATGTTCCTGATGTGCTTTTTCTATCTAGTGTACACCCAGCAAAATCCACATTAGCATAAGCAATTAACTCAAACTTCTCGGTTTTTGGATCCCATAATCCTAGATTTGTGGTACCTTTAAGATATCTAAGTATTCTTTTAACCGCTTTGAAATGAGATATCTTAGGATTCGATTGAAACCTAGCACAAAGTCTTACACTGAACATGATATCTGGTCTAGTTGCAGTGAGGTAAAGTAAACTTCCTATCATACCCCTATAAGTTTTTTTATCGAAGTTTTCTCCAATTTCATCAACTTCTAATTTAGTGGAGGTGCTCATAGGAGTGTTAATAGCTTTTGAGCTTTCCATATTAAATCTTTTTAGCAAATCCAAAGCATATTTAGTTTAACCAATAAAGATGTCATTTCTTAGTTGCGTAATTTATAATCCTAAGAAAAAGGTTAATTCTCCCATCAAACTCATTTCAAATTCAAGACTCATGGTTTTAGCAAAAGATTCACAAAGAGATTCGTTTGTAGAACCAAAGATAATATCATCAACATAAATCTGAACAATGAGAAAATTATTTTTAAAATTCTCGATAAACAATGTAGTATCGACCTTGCCTTTTGTGAAATTATTTTCAATAAGAAAAGAACTAAGTCTCTCATACCAAGCCCTTGGGGCTTGTTTTAAACCATAGAGAGCTTTAGTTAATTTAAACACATGATTAGGGAGGCTATTATTTTCAACTCTAGGAGGTTGTTCAATATAAACTTCTTCGGAAATAAAGCCATTAAGAAAAGAACTTTTAACATCCATTTGAAATAACTTAAAATTATTATTACTAGCATAGGCAAGGAGCATCCTTATGGCTTCTAATCTAGCCACAGGAGTGAAGGTTTCTTCGTAATCGATACCTTCTTCTTGGTTGAAACCTTTGGCTACTAATCTAGCCTTGTTTCTAACCACGATACCATATTCATCTTCCTTGTTTCTAAATACCCATTTAGTACCAATAACTAAATGGTCATTTGGCCTAGGAACAAGCTTCCACACCTCATTTCTCTCAAATTGATTTAACTCATCCTGCATTGTGATACTCCACGAATCATCATTCATGGCTTCGTCAATATATTTAGGTTCAATTTGGGAGAGAAAAGCGGCGATGGCACAAAGGTTTTTAAGAGAAGAACGTGTTTAAACCCCCTTAGATGTGTCTCCTAGGATTAGCTCTTTAGGATGAGCATCTACATACTTCCAATCCTTGGGTAAGGATATTTCGGAAGTGGATGCATCCAAGTTACTAGTTGGAGAAGAGGTTTCATTTAAATTCAAAGAATCAAAATTAACATCATCATCAAAATCATTTTCCTTGATTTCGAAAATCTCATTGAAAACAACATGAATGGATTCTTCTATAATTAAAGTTCTTTTATTGAAGATATGAAAAGCTTTAGAAACCGAAGAATAACCAAGGAAAATTCCTTCATCGGATTTAGCATCAAATTTTCCTAAGGCATCTTTTTCATTCAAGATAAAACACTTATACCTAAAAACTTTGAAATATGAAACATTGGGTTTTTTATTGTTCCACAACTCATAGGGAGTTTTGGTGAGTAAGGGTCTTACTAGAATTCTATTCAAAATATAGCATGTAGTGTTTACGGCTTCGGCCCAAAAATATTTGGGTAGACTATGTTCATTCAACATGGTTCTAGCCATTTCTTGTAAATTTCTATTTTTTCTTTCCACTACTCCATTTTGTTGAGGATTTCTTGGAGTAGAGAAGTTGTGATTGTATCCAATAAATTCATAAAATTCTTGAAAATCACAGTTTTGAAATTCACCACCATGATCACTTCTAATTGACGAAATCATAGAACTCTTTTCATTTTGGACAAGTTTGCAAAACTTGGTAAAATATCTAAAGCATTCATTTTTGTGTTTTAAGAAATAAGTCCATGTGTATCTGCTATAGTCATCTATAATGACGAAAGCGTATTTACTATCTCCTAGGCTTCATGTAGAGATAGGTCCAAACAAGTCCATATGGATCAATTGTAAGGGCCTAGAGGTGCATATTTGATTTTTAGATTTGAAACTACCCTTAATTTGTTTTCCTAATTGACAAGCATCACACACATTATCTTTGATGAACTTGATATGAGGAATTCCTTTTACAAGTTCTTTGGATGATATTTGAGTGATTAGTTTCATGCTAGCATGACCCAATCTCCTATGCCAAAGCCAAGCAACCTCATTCAAAACTGAGAAACATATTTCATTGCAAAGATCATTGATGTCAATGGTGTATACGTTATTTTGTCTTAATGCAATCATAGTTGTGTTTTTGTGTGGTTTTTCAATGATGCAAGCATTAGATTCGAATTTGACAAAATATCTTTTATCATATAATTGACTAATGCTCAAGAGGTTATGTTTTAAACTATCAACTAATAAAACATCTTCAGTAAAGAAGTTGGATTTGTTACCTATGGTTCCTTTGCTAATGATTTTACCCTTGTTGTTGTCTCCAAAGGTGACATAGCCTTCGTCTATGCTAGTGAGCTTAGAGAATTGAGATAGATCTCCAGTCATATGTCTTGAGCATCCACTATTAAGGTATCATCTCTTGCTCCTAGCTTGTGATAGTATATGTTTCTACAAGAAAGGATGATTTTTAGGTACCCATTTACTTTTGGGTGCCTCAAACACTGATCTAAATTGTTTATCATGTTGCATAGAATTTATCGTGGTTCCTTTAGGAACCCAAATCAGTTTGTTCGGACTAATTTTCTTGAATGGACAATGATAAGTTCTATGTCCATGTTTGCAACAAAAGTTGCATTTGCTTTAGTGCCGAATATGTAAGATAGGGCCTTTAATAAAGGTGGTTGGATTTTAGTGAGAACTTCTCACAAATCCGATTCCACTTCTTTTAGGAACATGACCCTTATTTGTAAGGATCATATTCAAAGACTTATTACCAACCTCGAATTTCTTCAAGGTGTCCTTAAGTAGCAAGTTATCCTTTTGGAGAGTTTCTAGATCATGGCATGGAGCTAAACTATCATGATATTCAGTTTTTAATTTATCGAAATTACAAGTAAGACTATCATGCTCCTTTTTTAGCAATTTGTATTTTCTACTAATAGTTTTGCATTCATCAAATAAGTCATGGAAGGCATTTAGTAATTCGTCAAATGATAAATCTGCATCAATTAAATTCGTTACCTCATCTCCGATGGCCATTAGGGCGTAATGAGCAACTTGCTCGGTGTTGGACGCCTCTTCTTCGGATGCGCTTGAGTCATCCCATGTTGCTTTGAGCGCCTTCTTCTTTGGTGTTCTCTTCTTGGCTTGAGGACAATCACTTTTGTAGTGTCCCAACTTCTTGCATTCGTAACAAATAACTTGGTCCTTTTTGGGTTCAATTTTTTTTTTTGTGTCATTTTTAAACTTGTTTCTTTTAATGAATTTTTTGAATTTCCTTGTTAGAAGTGCCAAGTCATCGTCACAGTCTTCATCACTTGAGTTTTCTCTCAAGTGGTCTTCAAAAGTTCTAAGTGTCATATCCTTCCTGTTCTTTGGAAGGATGTCTTCTTGCTCTTCATGAGCTTTGCAAGTCATTTCGTAAGTCATTAATGACCCGATTAATTCTTCAAGAGGGAAGTTGTTTAAATCTTTAGCCCCTTGAATAGTAGTGACTTTAGGGTCCCAACTCTTAGGAAGAGATCTTAGAATCTTATTTACAAACTCAAAATCCAAAAAACTTTTGCCGAGTCCTTTTAGACCATTGACGACATCCGTGAACGAGTGTACATGTCGCCAATAGTCTCACTCGGTTTCATTCAGAAAAGTTCAAAAGAATATATCAAAAGATTGATTTTTGACTCTTTCACTCTACTTGTGCCTTCGTGAGTTACATCGAGTGTATGCCAAATATTAAATGCGGTTTCACAAACCGAAATACGATTGAACTCGTTTTTATCAAGCACACAAAATAAGGCATTCATAACCTTTGCATTAAGAGTGAAAGTCTTCTTCTCCTATTCATTTCAATCGATCATTGGAAGAGAAGACTTCGAAAATCCATTTTCGACAAGATTCCAAAGTTCAAAATCTATTGAAATAAGGAAGATCATCATTCGAGTCTTCCAATAGATGTAGTCCGTCCCATTGAACATGGGTGGACGTATAATAGAGTGGCCCTCTTGATTTCCGGCGTATGCCATATCTCTTGGGTTTTAATCCGATTAAGAGTTACCCCGCTCTAATACCAATTGTTAGGATTAAGAGCACTAAGAGGGGGGGGGGGGTGAATTACTACAGCGGAAAACATTCGACGATTTAAAATTGCGTTCATACGATAAAAATGATTTCAGTATGAAAGTCGATTCAGAAATTACTTTAACTTAAGATCAAGTGAAGTGCAGTTAAAGTAAAGCTATAGAGGCAGTTGCAGCTAAGATGGAGAACAAAATGTAAATGCAAATCGATATTTAGAGTGGTTCGGTCAATCTTGACCTACATCCACTTTTGGCTTCCTCCTTCGATGAGGTCACCGACGTCCACTAGAGGCCTTCCTTCAATAGGAAAAGGCCAACCAACATTTTACAATTTCACTCCTTTTGACGGGCTTAGGAGACAACCCTTATAGATTTTTCACTCCTCTCTTGAATGATCAAAACTTGGAAGAAAAGAGGGAGAAGAACTTTTGGCCTTTACAACACTTTTGAGCTCTAAAAATCATAGAGTAAGATCAAGATTTCGGTGCCCTTTCATGTAGGAAAGGGTAGGGTATATATAAGCCTCAAACTGGTTTGAATTTGGAACTAAAAAATGTCATATCTCGGATTTTGGGGGTCTTGGCAGTACTACCACCATAACTAGGCGGTACTATCACCTAACAGAGCTCGGAGACCGAGCTCGGGTGGTACCACCTCCTAGCCTCACTCGGAGACCGAGCCCAAGCGGTGCCACCGCCCATCTATCCTGGGAGACTCAGCTCCTGGGCGATGCCACCGCCGACCCAGGCAGTGCCACCGTTGGCCAGGAAATCTGGGTCCGAATGGGCTGATCCATTCGGCCTAATTTGGGTCTATCAAGGGCCCAATTGTCCCAAGATTAAGTTAATGGGATCACCTCCCATTTCTAACTTAATCATCATGCTAACTACGATATTTTAAGACATTTATACTACAGCTTGCTCTGGTGCGTTAATCGCTTCTTCCGGCGAGCTTCCGACAAACTTCTGGCGAACATCCGACGAACCCTCGGCGATGCTCCGGCGGACTTCCGGCGAACTCTTGGACTTGCGATGATCTACTTGGCGAGTTCCGATGAGCTTCTTTAGCAAGCTCCTGAACTTCTCGAATTTGTTCCCGTAAAACCTCCGACGACCGTCTGAACTTCCGTCGAACTCTCGAACCACCAACGTGATTATATTCTTGACTCCAGCGTAACTCCTATTGCATGTCTTACTTTCATCGTAGTTAATCCTACACACTTATCTCAACATATGGATTAGATAACAAATAACAATTGACTTTATTATCAAAATCTGAGATTCAACAAATTCCTCAATATATCAATCTTAGATGGAAGTCAAAATGATCTATGAAGCATATAAGAAATTTCATTCAAAAAGGATTGCAAATAGATCGGTTAAAGATAATAATATGTAGGTGAAATTTGCTGTAGTAATCCTTCGTTCGCAAAGATAATAACTTTTATGATGAAAGGAATTCGCAGCACGAGATAGATAAGAAGACTTCTTCTTGGTATTTTGAATGGAAAATTATAGTAGCAAAAGGTATTAGTGATAGGAGAAAACTAGATCTCTGATGCTATTGGAGGTGACGACAATAGATTGATTTGATCTACGATAGAAGATGACGGTGGAGATGGCGATGTCAAGAGCAATTGTGGGAATTGCTTGGCTAGTGGTGGGCAGTAGGGATGGCAGCAAAAGTAGCAAGATAGCTGCTCTGATACCAAATGATAAAACCATAGAGGAATTCTATGTATTTTAATGATGAATCTAAGCTCTTATATTTTAATGATGAATAACTTGCATGATAGTTGAATGAAAAAATTTTAATTTCAAGTCACTAGTTGGTAATGAGTTGAAACATTGCTATAAAAAGAGAGTATAAATATCTTATCAGTTGCCCATGATAAACTAGCATTGGACCATTAAAATACACTCATCCTGAACTCTAAGTGGTTATAATCTTAGAGTAGGCAAAACTAATATTTTGTAAAATTTTTATACAATTGTGACATTTTAGATTTTTAATATGTTTGACTTTTTAGTTCACTCCTTTTAACAATACATTATTAAAATTTATCTTTTTTAGGGTTTGAGTAAAAGAATTAACATAAAAGCAAAGATAAATAATTGTAAATATTTTAAGGTTTATTATCCATAAATACAATATTAATAACATCATATTTTGATTTAAATTATCATGAGATCATATATGTTTATTGTAAAATATTATTCTTCTGATATAAAATAATCAACAAAGGACTCGAACAAGTCAAGTTGATAATCAATATATCCATATTTTAATATTTTTAACATGTACGAAGAGGATCATCAACTATATTCCTGAACAAGGTGAACAAGATATTATTCAAATATAAAATTTTAATAGTGAGAATTTTCAATCAATATTTAGATTTTAACATATTACAAGAATACTAAATTGATAGCATAAATAATTAAGTTGGGACTCTTTTCAAATAAGAATTCTATGCGTGGAGAGTTTTACACCATGCTTTATATACTTCATCTCAAGAAAAGCATAACATATTTAACTACTATGGTATTAATTATTAATTCACAAAGTAAACTTTAATTCCTCTCTTAGTTACTTTTATGCACTTGAAAGATATGAAATTTTTTTTAAATTTAAATCTTAATAGTGTTATATAAACTATAAGTATCATGTCAAAAGATGATAATATTCTTATAAAATATTTACTTTATGGATATAACAAGCATTGTTTATAAATTGTATGATGTCACGATTCTTTATTCAACTTTTATACATTTTACTTCTTCCATTTTATACATTATTAGATACTATGAAAGTTTCTATATGCAATGAAGATTTCAGTTTACACGAAAAGTATTAAAATAATATAGCCTTATGCATAAAATTCAATTGACCCTAATCTTTATATTACCTCAATCTTATGATGAATAATTCATCCATCTACACATTACGTCAATAATACAAAATTTATTTATTTTACGAATAATGAAATGTTCGTCCATCACGTTTCGAAGACAACTTCTTATTGGCCTAATGATCTTCCTTCTTTTAACGACAATGCAATTTTTTGCATGAGCATATAAAGAGATTACTCCAACATCATCTTGAGAATTAGAATAGTTGGCTAAAATCTTATATTAGTAATAATATAGTTTCACTTGCTTAAAATATTTGGAATAATATACGATCACGCATTATGCATTTTTTATATTAAAACTTATGATTAATAACACAAAGTTCACTTTAACGTGGACAACAAAAATAAGTGGTTTATGTAAATTTGTTTAGTTTCTTTAATGCCATCAAGATAGCTTTTTTTTAAAACTAATTATGCTATATTATTCAACATTTTAGATAATATCATATGATTATTAAAATTTAGATCTTCTTTTGAAATATTTTACTAACATGAATTACTTTTATTTTTTAGTCATTGCTATCAAAAGGGTGATAGTTGGGGATGAGATCAGATCTATTGATAATAAACCTTTGATAAAACCTCCCCTTTATAATCCAGTACACCTTACATCTCCTTCAACTAATTTTTTCTAATATCATAAAAAATAAATTTTAATGCATTATGCATTATCATTATCATAATATGTGATGAATAAAAAATGATAAAATAAAAATCTCTAATACTATCGATAAAATTGACATGGTTAGATGTCAACGTGAGGAAAAAATTACCCAAAACTAATTATAAATATCAATTTTGAGCAATTATAGATTGTCTATAATCATGACGAGTATTATTAATCAAAGAATACTCTCTTTCTATTTCTAGAAATAGAAACATCCAAGTTTATAAGAAAAAAAGTTTTGACATCACTATTACCACATGAAATCAAGTTATATCATTATGTTGCAAAAATTTTCCAACAAGATGGATATATTTTTTGTTATTATTAAATTATATAGTTTATTATTGTAAATGTGAAATTTTTGTAATAGGGGTAGATTTTCAATTTCCCCTACAAATGCAAACCAATGTACATAACACTAACTCTATTAAAGTATAATTATATTATTAGCTACTAGTTTTGATAATGAATAACGTAGTCGCTAGTTAAATGAACAAACTCTCAGTTCATGTCACTAGCATTTACCAAGTTGAAACATTTCTATAAAAAGAAACTCTCAATACATTATAATTTACCTATAATAAAATAATCTTAGAGCATTAGAATTTACTCATCTTGAAATTAAAGTGATTGTAATGTCAATATTGACAAAACAAATATTTAACATATTTTAATAAAATATCAAATTTGTTTTCTTAGATTTTCATTATGTTTGACTTTTAGTTCACACCTTTATACAATTGATTATTAAAATTCATCTTTGTTATTTAGCACGAGGGAAACAAATTAACAAAAAATGAAAGATATTTTTTTACAAATATTTCTAACTTTGCCATACTTGTTTAAACTCATGATAACATAATATTATTACTCAAATTATCATGATATACTTTATTTTTATTAAATGTTTTGTGCTTTGTTATAATAATGAACATATCATGATATACTTTATTTTTATTAAAATGTTTTGTGCTTTTGTTATAAAATAATGAACAAACTCTCAGTTCATGTCACTAGCATTTACCAAGTTGAAACATTTCTATAAAAAGAAACTCTCAATACATTATAATTTACCTATAATAAAATAATCTTAGAGCATTAGAATTTACTCATCTTGAAATTAAAGTGATTGTAATGTCAATATTGACAAAACAAATATTTCTAACTTTGCCATACTTGTTTAAAATCATGATAACATAATATTATTACTCAAATTATCATGATATACTTTATTTTTATTAAAATGTTTTGTGCTTTTGTTATAAAATAATGAACAAACTCTCAGTTCATGTCACTAGCATTTACCAAGTTGAAACATTTCTATAAAAAGAAACTCTCAATACATTATAATTTACCTATAATAAAATAATCTTAGAGCATTAGAATTTACTCATCTTGAAATTAAAGTGATTGTAATGTCAATATTGACAAAACCATCTCCAATAAGTCAAATTGATAATAATTTCATCCACATTTTGATACTTTTAACTTGTACGAAGAGGATCATCAACTAGGATCATGGAGAAGGTGAACTAGATATTATTCAAATCATAATTTCTACGAGTGAGAATTTTTTCATCATGTTTAGATTTTCAGAAATTACAAGAAAGTTGATCGTCAAAAAAATTAAGTTGATTTTATTTTCAAATAAGATTTCTATGTGTGGAGTTTAGAACCATGCCTCGTGTAATTGATACCAAAAAGAACATAAAATATTGGATGACTAAAGGATTACTAGCCAATTTGCAAAAAGATGCTTATTACTCTCTCAATTATATTTATGCATTTGAAGGATTTGGAATAGATTTTTTTCAAATTACCATACGACAATCTTAGTTTGTTACATAAAGTATAAGCATTATGTTAAAAGATGACATTATTTTATAAAAAATTTGATTAATAAATATAACAAGCATAGTGTATAAGGTCATAATTCTTTATTTAATTTATATACATTTCACTTCTACCATGAGATATGTTATTGCATACAAAGAAAGTTACAATATACAATGAAGATTTCAGTTTCTAGACGACCATGGTCAGTTTCAAAAAATTAAAACCTTATGCATAACGTTTAATTAATCCTAATCTTTAAAGCAACTCACTCTTGTGATGAACAATTCATCCATCAAGATATATTACTTCAATATTGTATATTTTTTTTACAAATAATCAAGTGGTGGCCCATCATGTTTCTAAGACAACTTCTCATTAGCCTAATGGTCTTCCTCCTCTTAACGACAATGCAATTTTTCCCGATAGCTTCTGATGAGCTTGCACCAAAATCATCTTCAGCATTAGAAGAGTTGGCAAAAATCTTAGGTTAGTAATAATTATTATTTATTTGTTTATAGTATTTGAAATAGCGTATGATCTACCATTATTGTAGTTTTGATATTAAAACTAATGATAAATAACACTAAGTTCTACTAAATGTAGACCATATAGGAAATATGTTACGTGAATAGTTATCTTCAATTCTTTTCATGCAAATCTAAAAGCTTATTTATTTTACTAATTTTGCTATATTCAACAATAGTTTTTATTGCTTCGTACGCTTGTTAAAATTTAGATCTTGTTTCAAAATATTTTACTAATTGAATTAATTTTGTTCTTTAGCCATTGCTATCAAAGAGGCTATAGTTGGAGATGACATCAAATCATTCAATATAAAACCTTTTATCATTCCTCCTCTACATAATCCTGTTGTCCCTATACACCTATAGGCTCATTGTCTTAGTATCATAAACTGTTAGGATCGGAGCGGCACTAAGAGGGGGGGGTGAATTAGTGTAGTGGATTAAAACTAGTAGGTTTGAAACTGATTCCGTAAAATGCGAGGATATTTCGTTCGATAGTAACTAGAGTAAAGTGAAGAACAAAAACTTACTTCTATGTAGATAATGATTACAGAAAAATAACAACTCACACATTCAAGGAACACGCAGATTTAAAGTGGTTCGGTCAAAATGACCTACATCCACTTGCGAAGCCTTCTTCGATGTGGCCTCCAACTTCCACTAGCAAATCACTTTGAAGGGGAAGGACAAACACCCCTCTTACAACCTTTACAAGTGGTTCACACTCTTACAAAATTTCAGCAAGAAAGAAAGGGAGGTGAATACTCAAGCAATTTGAAAGTAAGACTTGCTAAGGTTTTGCTAAGACCCTTTTTTTCACTCTATTGCTTCTCAAAAAGTTGTAATCTCAACTGAGTATTGAGGGGTATTTATAGGCCTCAAGAGGATTCAAATTTGGGCTCCAAAATTTGAATTCTCTTCGGTGCCACGCACCGCCTGTCAGTTGTGACACTGACAATGTGCTGGGCAGTGCCACCGCATAGCTCTTCGGGTGCTGGGCGGTTCCATCGCCCAGACCGGCGGTGCCACCGCTTGGCTCTCGGGTGTTGGGTGGTGCCACCGCCTGGCTCGCGGGTGCTGGGCGGTGCTACTGCCCAATAGGGCAGTTCCACCGCCCAGCATTATTGGTTACTGGTTGGGCTTTAAGTCCGGCCCAAACCAGGTTTCATTTTGGGCCCAGTTGGCCCCTAATCAAGATATAGGATTATTTTTTAATCCTAACCTTAATTACATGCAAACTACGTAACTAAAAAACATATTCCTAAGCAAGTTTTTAATCGGCGAACTTCAAGTCTTGTTCCGGCGAGCTTTCCGACGATCTTCCGGCGGACTTCCGATACGCCCTTGGATTTCTTCCGATGGACTCCCAGCTGGCTCCCGATCTTGTGGTGAAATCAATGAGTAGCCGAGCCTTCTCGGTGATCTCTGCGAACCTCCGATGATCTCTTCGGCAGAGTTCCAAAAACTCCGACAAGTCCCCGATTTCTTCTCGATTGGTTCCGGCAGCATCTCCGACGAATCTTCGGACTCTCAAACACCCATCGAACTTGATTCCGGTAGACTCGCTTTATGTCTTCAAGCTTTCGTAGTTAATCCTACATACTTATCTCAACATATGGATTACATAAAACATGACAATTGACCTCATCATCAAAATCCGAGATTCAACAATCTCTCCCTTTTTGATGATGACAATCAATTGATAATGGAGTTAACATTAACTCCCCCTATCTATATGTCATACTTGAGATAAGTCATTCTTGAATTCAAAGCCTTTGAATTCAAGAGACATATTGATAAGTCAAACCTTATCAATACTCCCATCATGATTCCTATCATGATGTATCTTTCTGAAAATGATGTCAAGACTTGACAACCATTTTCAAGTTTTATATTTCGAACATGAATGATAGTGATCATAGCAAGATATCAACATATAATGCAAACATTTCATAGTGAAAATATGGCAATCATAGCATAGCAATTATCAATTTACTATATTTCTCCCCCTTTGTCATCAACAAAAAGGAGAGCATCTTTAAGCATATAATTTGTGATTATTAAAGCAAAGGAATTCAACACTACTATAGAATTTAGTTTAAAAAAAAATTCAGAATTAAAACTTTATCTTTCATTCAAAATACATCACAAAAAAAGGTTCAACATCATTCAAAATACATTGCAAAAGAAGGTTCAACATCATTCAAGGAAAGAAGATGACAAAGATCGCATGTCAAGATAAAAGATACATCGATTCATCTTTAGAAGGAAATGCATAGTGTTGATACAGGACATCTATTTTTTGATTCATTTGCCGTAGTTCCTGTAAAATTTCAAATTGCTGAGTTTGAATCTACTCTTGCTGTGTTTTGAGTTGGTCTTGTTGTGATTTGATCTGATACAATTCTGCCAAAATGAGTTCTTCAAAGGATGAAGTAGGAGCTGAAGGTCCTGTGCCAAAAGGACTAGGAGGAGGAGATTCATTTCCCCTAAGAATTGGTGTTTCAGGGTGTTCTACTGGTGGAGGAATTGGATCAGTCCTTCTAGGTTGCCTCACCCATATACCGTTGCTAAAAGTGCACCTAAGTCTTTTCAATAGATTTATGTTGATGATGTTATATCGATCACTTTGAATTGTCTCTTCATCGGGTGGGATACAAATGTCATGGGCAAGTATAAGTCGTGTGATTAACCCCCCATGTGATAACATACCGTCTTTAGCTATAATATCCTTCATGTGTTACCGGATTGAGTATCCAAAGCAGTTATGTTGACCGGTCATAATCCAATACATTGTGCTCATCTCTATTTGACTTATTTCATCAAGATGAAATTGTTTAGGAAGTATGATGCTTGTTATGATGTGATGAAGAATTTTAGAGTTAAAGGGTAGTAAGTGTTCGCAACTCTTGGGTAGTATGTCGAGGTTCGGATTTACAAAAATAGTTTCTACGGCTTCGAAGTAAGTTGCTCCGATTACATTTACATCCCATTTACCTCTAAAATAACAGCCCCTATCTTTTTCAGTGAGTCCAATTAATTCACAAATAGTGCTGTCAAATATTCTAATCTGTGTTCCTAAAAGGTAAGTACTTAGGCTTTCATTGTCCACACACAAGTTTGCATAAAATAGCCTAACTAACCTAGGATAAATTGATTCATTGATTTGTAGGAGAGGTAAGGCATCTAAATGTGCAAACCACCTAATGGGTTCTAGGTTTCCTAGTTCATTTAGATCAACGTGTTTACCCTTATGTATAGTTCTTGTTTCGAAATTTGGAAATTTAAGTGCTACTTCTTTAGATTTAAAAAAATTTTAGTCATATGAATCTCCTACAATCCTTTTCCCTTTTGATCTCTTAGGAGCCATTATCTAGACAAGATGATGGATCAAAAATATTAAACTATAAAGGGTACGGAAAATAATGACAAGAGGAAGAAGAAAATTTCAGATTTTACCGTATGGAGAATTTCTTGAAAGATGGAGAGCTTGGACCAACAAAAATCCCTTTCCAAGGCTTCTAAATGTTGGAATGAGGCTTTAGAGAGGTTGGGGGAGGGTTGAGGCAGGTTCTCACGGGTTGGGGGTGGTGTCACCGCCAGCCCTAACCCTTAAGATTTATATAGGGGCTCTTGGGCGGTGCCACCGCCAAACCGAGCGGTGCCACTGGCATGCCGCGAAAAAAATTTCATTCCTTCTCCATCCTTTTTTTTTTTTTTTTCAGAGATGTTAGGATAAACATTTCTTTTGGAATTGAAAGAGAATGATCAAATCTACCAAGGAACGGAAAGAGGATGAAAAACTTTTTGGAAAGTACATTTTTAGGGACAATTTAACATGCCTAGTTCCCTTCTAATAAATTCAAATTGGTTTTCATTTAAAGCTTTTCTAAAGATGTCTGCCAATTGATGCTTTGTGTCAATGAATTCTAGAACAACATTATTGTTAAGGACATGATCGCATATGAAATAATGCCTAACGTCGATATGCTTAGTTCTAGAGTGCTGAATTGGATTTTTGGTAAGACTTATGGCACTTGTATTATCACATTTTATGGGAATGTTTTTCAAGTGAATTTCATAATCTTCTAATGTATTTTTAATCCAAACAATTTGTGCACAGCATGCACTTGCAGCGATGTATTCGGCTTCCGCCATAGACAATGCAACTGAATTTTTTTTCTTGGAAGTCCAAGAAACAAGTGCATGTCCTAAAAATTGGTATGTGTCGGATGTACTTTTTCTATCTATCCTGCATCCACCAAAATCGGCATCTGCATAAGCTATTAAATCGAATTTTTCTGATTTCGGATACCAAAGTCCTAAATTTGGAGTTCCTTTAAGATATCTAAATATTCTTTTAACACTCTTGAGATAAGATAATTTAGGATTAGATTGAAATCTAGCGCAAAGTCCCACACTAAACATAATATCCGGTCTAGTCACGGTGAGGTAGAGTAGACTACCTATCATTCCCCTATACGTTTTTTGATCAAAATTTTCGTTGTTTTCATCCATATCTAACTTAGTCAAAGTACTCATAGGGGTGTTTATTGCTTTTGAATTATCCATGTTAAATTGTTTTAACAATTCTAATATATATTTAGATTGGTTAAGAAATATACCGTCATTAAGTTGTTTGATTTGCAATCCTAAAAAGAATGTTAGTTCACCCATTAAACTCATTTCAAATTCATGACTCATATTTTTGGCAAATGATTCACATAGTGATTCAACCGAAGAACTAAAAATAATATCATCAACATAAATTTGCACAATAAGAAAATTATTTTCAAAATGTTTGATAAACAATGTAATATCAACCTTGCCTTTGGTAAAATTATTTAAAATAAGAAAGGAACTAAGCCTTTCGTACCAAGCTCTAGGAGCTTGTTTCAAACCATAGAGAGCCTTCGTCAATTTAAATACATGATTAGGAAGAAGAGAATTTTCAAATCCAGGAGGTTGTTCGACATATACTTCTTCCGAAATAAAACCATTCAAGAAGGCACTTTTGACGTCCATTTGAAATAGTTTAAAATTATTACTACTAGCATAGGCAAGGAGCATCCTAATGGCTTCTAATCTTGCCACAGGAGCGAAGGTTTCTTCGTAGTCGATACCTTCTTCTTGGTTGAAACCTTTGGCCACTAATCTAGCCTTGTTTCTAACCACGATACCACATTCGTCTTGCTTGTTTCTAAAGACCCATTTAGTACCAATGATTAAATGGTCACTAGGTCGAGGAACAAGCTTCCATACCTCATTCCTCTCAAATTGATTCAATTCCTCTTGCATTGCAATGACCCAAGAATCATCTTGCAAGGCCTCATCAATGCATTTAGGTTCGATTTGAGAGAGAAAGGCAGCATTAGCACAAAAATTCTTGAAAGAAGAACGAGTTTGAACCCCTTGTGATGTATCTCCTATAATTTGTTCTTTCGGATGAGCATCTACATACTTCCATTCCTTGGGTAAGGAGATTTTGGAAGAAGATGCATCCAAGTTGCTATTTTGAGGAGGGGGTTCCTTTAAATCCAAATTTTCAAAACCAATATCATCATCAAAATCATTTTTCTTTAACTCAAAAATTTTATTAAAAATTACATGAATAGACTCTTCTATAACTAAGGTTCTTTTGTTAAAAACACGAAAAGCCTTAGAAACGGAAGAGTAACCAAGAAAGATGCCTTCATCGGATTTAGCATCAAATTTTCCTAAGGCATCCTTTTCATTTAAAATAAAGCATTTGCAACCGAAAACTTTAAAATAAGAAACATTTGGTGTTTTGTTATTCCATAATTCATAGGGAGTTTTTGATAGAGATGGTCTTATTAAAACCTTATTCATGATGTAGCAAGTCGTATTCACGGCTTCGGCCCAAAAGTACTTGGGTAGACTATATTCATTCAACATAGTTCTTGTCATTTCTTGTAGATTTCTATTTTTTCTTTCTACTACTCCATTTTGTTGAGGGTTTCTTAGAGTAGAGAAGTTGTGGTTATATCCGTTAACTTCACAAAAATTTTGGAAATCGCAGTTTTGAAATTCGCCACCGTGATCACTCCGAATTGATGAAATCATGAATCCTTTTTTGTTTTGAGTGAGTTTACAAAATTTAGAGAAACATTTGAAACAATCACTTTTGTGAGCCAAGAAATAGGTCCAAGTGTATCTAGTATAATCATCTACAATCACAAAAGTGTATTTGCTTCCTCCTAAACTTGTCGTATCAATTGGTCCGAATAAGTCCAAATGGATCAATTGTAATGGTCTAGTGGTGCTAATTTGATTTTTTGGTTTGAAACTAGTTTTTATTTGTTTACCTAGTTGACACGCATCGCATACTTTGTCCTTAACAAACTTCATATTGGGAATCCCTCGTACTAATTCTCTAGATGAGATCTTAGATATTAGTTTCATGCTTGCATGGCCTAATCTCCTATGCCAAAGCCAAGCATCATCTTTTAAAGCGGAGAGGCACATTTCATTACCTAGTTCATCAAGATTGATGGTGTAGACATTATTTTGTTTTAATGCAATCATAGTCATGTTATTGTTTGGTTTTTCAATAATACACACATTTGATTCAAATCTAACGATATAACCTTTATCACATAATTGACTAATACTCAAGAGATTATGTTTCAATCCATCAACTAGTAATACATTATCAATAGAAAAGTTTAATTTGTTACCTATGGTTCCCTTGCCAATAATTTTGCCTTTTGTTGTTGTCTCCGAAGGTGACATAGCCTTCGTCTATGCTAGTGAGCTTGGAGAATTAGGATGGATCTCCGGTCATATGCCTTGAGCATCCACTATCAAGGTACCATCTCTTGCTCCTAGCTTGTGATGGTGTATGTTTCTACAAGAAGGGATTATTTTTAGGTACCCATTTACTTTTGGGTGCCTCAAAAACTGATCTAACTTATTTATCATGTTGCATAGACTTGATCATGGTTCCTTTAGGAACCCAAATCAATTTGTTCGGACTAATTTTCTTGAATGGACATTGTTAAGTTTTATGCCCATATTTGCAACAAAAGTTACAATTGCTTTGGTGTTGAAGATGTAAGATAGGACCTTTAATAAAGGTGGTTGGATTTTGGTGAGAACTTCTCACAAATCCGTTTCCACTTCTTTTAGGAACGTGACCCTTATTTGTAAGGATCATGTTCAAAGACTTGCTACTGACCTCGAATTTCTTCAAGGTGTCATTAAGTAGCAAGTTCTCCTTTTGGAGAGTTTCTAGATCATGGCATTTTATGCATAGAGCTAAACTATCATGATATTCAGTTTTTAATTTATCAAAATTACAAGTAAGACTATCATGCTCCTTTTTTAACAATTTATATTTTCTACTAATTGTTTTGCATTCATCAAATAACTCATGGAAGGCATTTAATAATTCATGATAAGATAAATCTGCATCAATTAAATTCGTTACCTCCTCTCCGATGGCCATTAGGGCGTAATGAGCAACTTGCTCGATGTTGGACTCCTCTTCTTCGGATGCGCTTGAATCATCCCACGTTGCTTTGAGCGCCTTCTTCTTTGATGTTCTCTTTTTGGCTTGGGGACATTCATTTTTGAAATGCTCCGGCTTCTTGCATTCATAGCATATCACTTGGTCTTTTTTATGTTCAAGTTTGTTTTTGGTGTTATTTTTAAATTTGTTCTTTCTTATAAATTTTTGAGTCAAAAGTGCAATGTCATTGTCACTGTCCTCATCACTTGATGTTCCTTTCAAGTGGTCTTCTTGTGATTTGAGTGTCATATCCTTCCTGTTCTTTGGAAGGGGGTTCTCGAGCTCGTCATAAGCTTGACATGTCATTTCGTAGGTCATTAGAGACCCAATAAGTTCTTCAAGAGGGAATGTTTTAAGGTCCTTGGCCTCTTGAATGGCAATAACTTTTGGATCACAACTTTTAGGAAGGGATCTTAAGATTTTAGTTACTAGTTCAAAGTTAGAAAAATCTTTACCAAGAGCTTTGAGTCCATTGATGACATCCGTGAAACGGGTGTACATGTCTCCAATGGACTCACTTGGTTTCATTCGGAAAAGTTCATAAGAGTGCACAAGAATGTTGATTTTGGACTCTTTCACTCGGCTAGTGCCTTCATGAGTGACCTCAAGAGTTCTCCAAATATCAAAAGCAGAATCACAAATTGAAACGCGATTAAATTCATTTTTGTCTAGTGCACAAAACAAGGCATTCATAGCCTTTGCGTTTAAAGCAAAAACTTTCTTCTCCGATTCATTCCATTCGCTCATCGGAAGAGAAGATTTTTGAAATCCATTTTCAACAATAGTCCAAAGCTCGAAATCCATGGAAATGAGGAAGATTCTCATACGTGTCTTCCAATACGTGTAATCCGACCCATTAAACATAGGTGGACGTGTAATGGAGTGTCCCTCATGCATGCCGGAGTAAGCCATCTCTCTTGGGTATTAAACCAAATATGAGAGTGAGCCTTGCTCTGATACCAATTATTAGGATCGAAGCGGCACTAAGAGGAGGGGGTGAATTAGTACAGCGGATTAAAACTAGTAGGTTTTAACTGATTCCGTAAAATACGAGGATATTTCATTCGATAGTAACTAGAGTAAAGTGAAGAACAAAAACTTACTTCTATGTAGATAATGATTACAGAAAAATAACAACTCACACATTCAAGGAACACGCAGATTTAAAGTGGTTCGGTCAAAATGACCTACATCCACTTGCGAAGCCTTCTTCGATGAGGCCTCCAACTTCCACTAGCAAATCACTTTTGAAGGGGAAGGACAAACACCCCTCTTACAACCTTTATAAGTGGTTCACACTCTTACAAATTTTAGCAAGAAAGAAAGGGAGGTGAACACTCAAGCAATTTGAAAGTAAGACTTGCTAAGGTTTTGATAAGACCCTTTTTTTACTCTATTGCTTCTCAAAAAGTTGTAATCTCAGCTGAGAATTGAGGGGTATTTATAGGCCTTAAGAGGATTCAAATTTGGGCTCCAAAATTTGAATTCTCTTCGGTTCCCGAAGCGCGGTGGCGGTGCCACCGCCTGTCAGTTGTGACACTGATAGTGTGCTGGGCGGTGCCACCGCCCAGTCCAGTGGTGCCACCGCCTAGCTCTTCGGGGCTGGTCTGTTCACCGCCTGGCTCGGTGCTGGGCGGTGCCACCGCCTAGCTCTCGGGTGCTGGGCGGTGCCACCGCCTAGCTCTCGGGTGCTGGGCGGTGCCACCGCCTAGCTCTCGGGTGCTGGGCGGTGCCACCGCCTAGCTCTCGGGTGCTGGGCGGTGCCACCGCCTAGCTCTCGGGTGCTGGGCGGTGCCACCGCCTAGCTCTCGGGTGCTGGGCGGTGCCACCGCCTAGCTCTCGGGTGCTGGGCGGTGCCACCGCCTAGCTCTCGGGTGCTGGGCGGTGCCACCGCCTAGCTCTCGGGTGCTGGGCGGTGCCACCGCCTAGCTCTCGGGTGCTGGGCGGTGCCACCGCCTAGCTCTCGGGTGCTGGGCGGTGCCACCGCCTAGCTCTCGGGTGCTGGGCGGTGCCACCGCCTAGCTCTCGGGTGCTGGGCGGTGCCACCGCCTAGCTCTCGGGTGCTGGGCGGTGCCACCGCCTAGCTCTCGGGTGCTGGGCGGTGCCACCGCCTAGCTCTCGGGTGCTGGGCGGTGCCACCGCCTAGCTCTCGGGTGCTGGGCGGTGCCACCGCCTAGCTCTCGGGTGCTGGGCGGTGCCACCGCCTAGCTCTCGGGTGCTGGGCGGTGCCACCGCCTAGCTCTCGGGTGCTGGGCGGTGCCACCGCCTAGCTCTCGGGTGCTGGGCGGTGCCACCGCCTAGCTCTCGGGTGCTGGGCGGTGCCACCGCCTAGCTCTCGGGTGCTGGGCGGTGCCACCGCCTAGCTCTCGGGTGCTGGGCGGTGCCACCGCCTAGCTCTCGGGTGCTGGGCGGTGCCACCGCCTAGCTCTCGGGTGCTGGGCGGTGCCACCGCCTAGCTCTCGGGTGCTGGGCGGTGCCACCGCCTAGCTCTCGGGTGCTGGGCGGTGCCACCGCCTAGCTCTCGGGTGCTGGGCGGTGCCACCGCCTAGCTCTCGGGTGCTGGGCGGTGCCACCGCCTAGCTCTCGGGTGCTGGGCGGTGCCACCGCCTAGCTCTCGGGTGCTGGGCGGTGCCACCGCCTAGCTCTCGGGTGCTGGGCGGTGCCACCGCCTAGCTCTCGGGTGCTGGGCGGTGCCACCGCCTAGCTCTCGGGTGCTGGGCGGTGCCACCGCCTAGCTCTCGGGTGCTGGGCGGTGCCACCGCCTAGCTCTCGGGTGCTGGGCGGTGCCACCGCCTAGCTCTCGGGTGCTGGGCGGTGCCACCGCCTAGCTCTCGGGTGCTGGGCGGTGCCACCGCCTAGCTCTCGGGTGCTGGGCGGTGCCACCGCCTAGCTCTCGGGTGCTGGGCGGTGCCACCGCCTAGCTCTCGGGTGCTGGGCGGTGCCACCGCCTAGCTCTCGGGTGCTGGGCGGTGCCACCGCCTAGCTCTCGGGTGCTGGGCGGTGCCACCGCCTAGCTCTCGGGTGCTGGGCGGTGCCACCGCCTAGCTCTCGGGTGCTGGGCGGTGCCACCGCCTAGCTCTCGGGTGCTGGGCGGTGCCACCGCCTAGCTTTAAGTCCGGCCCAAACCAGGTTTCATTTTGGGCCCAATTGGCCCCTAATCAAGATATAGGATTATTTCTTAATCCTAACATTAATTACATGCAAACTACGTAACTAAAAAACATAATCCTAAGCAAGTTTTTAACCGGCGAACTTCAAGTCTTGTTCCGGCGAGCTTTCCGATGATCTTCTGGCGGACTTCCGATACGCCCTTGGATTTCTTCCGACGGACTCCCAGTTGGCTCCCGATCTTGTGGTGAAATCAACGAGTAGCCGAGCCTTCTCAGTGATCTCTGCGAACCTCCGATGATCTCTTCGGCGGACTTCTGAAAACTCCGACAAGTCCCCGATTTCTTCTCGATTGGTTCCGGCAGCATCTCTGACGAATCTTCAGACTCTCAAACACCCATCGAACTTGATTCCGATAGACTCGCTTTATGTCTTCAAGCTTTCGTAGTTAATCTTGCATACTTATCTCAACATATGGATTAGATAAACCATGACAATTGACTTCATCATCAAAATCCGAGATTCAACATAAACAAAAAATTGTAATGCCTTATGCATTGTCATTATTTTACTTTGAGATGAGCTTAAAAATTATTAAAACACATGTCTATCAAATATTATCGATAAAATTGAAATTGTTAAATGTGAGCTTGTAGAAAAGATAACCCAAATGAAATATCAAATATTAACTTTCATCCATGAAAAGCATTATTATAACAATCGGTGCTATGTTTTCTTGAAAAGAAGATTCGATATAACTATTACCACAAAAAATATAGTTATGTCATTATATTACATAATTGTTCCAATATAATGTATTATTTCTTAATATTATTTAATTATATAGTCTATTGCCATAAATTAAAAATTAGGGTTAGAATTCCAATTTCCACTACAAAAGTAGACCAACACACAAAATCCTCACTCCATTATATTATAACAATATTCTAAGCTCTTATATTTTAATGATGAATAACTTGCATGATCGTTGAATGAAAAAATTTTAATTTCAAGTCACTAGTTGGTAAATATCAATTTTGAGCAGTTATAGATTGTCTATAATCATGACGAGTATTATTATATCAAAGAATACTCTCTTTCTATTTCTAGAAATAGAAACATCCAAGTTTATAAGAAAAAAAGTTTTGACAACACTATTACCACATGAAATCAAGTTATATTATTATGTTACAGAAATTTTCCAACAAGATGGATATTTTTTTCATTATTATTAAATTATATAGTTTATTATTGTAAATATGAAATTTTTGTAATAGGGGTAGATTTTCAATTTCCTTTACAAATGCAAACCAATGTACATAACACAAACTCTATTAAAATACAATTATATTATTAGCTACTAGGTTTTGATAATGAATAACGTAGTCGCTAGTTAAATGAACAAACTCTCAGTTCATGTCACTAGCATTTACCAAGTTGAAACATTCCTATAAAAAGAAACTCTCAATACATTATAATTTACCTATAATAAAATAATCTTAGAGCATTAGAATTTGCTCATCTTGAAATTAAAGTGATTGTAATGTCAATTTTGGCAAAACAAATATTTAAGATATTTTAATAAAATATCAAATTTGACTTTTTAGATTTTCATTATGTTTGATTTTTAGTTCACACCTTTATATAATTGATTATTAAAATTCATCTTTGTTATTTAGTACGAGAGAAACAAATTAACAAAAATGAAAGATATTTTTTACAAATATTTATAACTTTGCCATACTTGTTTAAAATCATGATAACATAATATTATTACTCAAATTATCATGATATACTTGATTTTTATTAAATATTTTGTGCTTTTGATATAAATAATGAACAAACATCTCGATAAGTCAAATTGACAATAATTCATTCCACATTATAATTGACAATAATTTCATCCCATTTTGATATTTTAACTTGTACGAAGAGGAACATCAACTAGATCATGGAGAAGGTGAACTAGATATTATTCAAATCATAATTTCTACGAGTGAGAATTTTTTCATCATGTTTAGATTTTCAGGAATTACAAGAAATTTGATCGTCAAAAAAATTAAGTTGATTTTATTTTCAAATAAGTTTTCTATATGTTGAGTTTAGAACCATGCCTCGGGTAATTGATCCCAAAAAGAACATAAAGTATTGGATGACTAAAGGATTATAAGCCATTTGCAAAGAGATGCTTATTCCTCTCTCAATTATAGTTATGCATTTGAAGGATGTGGAATAGATTTTTTCAACTTACCATATGATAATCTTAGATTGTTACATAAAGTATAAGCATTATGTTAAAAGATGACATTATTTTATAAAATATTTGATTAATAATTAATAAGTATAGTGTATAAGGTCATAATTCTTTATTTAATTTATATACATTTCACTTCTACCATGAGATATGTTATTGCATACAAAGAAAGTTACAATATACAATGAAGATTTTAGTTTCTAGACGACCATGGTCAGTTTCAAAAAATTAAAACCTTATGCATAACGTTTAATTGATCCTAATCTTTAAAGCAACTCACTCTTGTGATTAACAATTCATCCATCAAGATATATTACTTCAATATTATAAATTTTTTAAAAAAATAATCAAGTGGTGGCCCATCATGTTTCTAAGACAACTTCTCATTAGCCTAATGGTCTTCCTTCTCTTAACGACAATGCAATTTTTCCCGGTAGCGTCTGATGAGCTTGCACCAACATCATCTTCAGCATTAGAAGGGTTGGCAAAAATCTTAGGTTAGTAATAATTATTATTTATTTATTTATAATATTTGAAATAGCGTGTGATCTAGCATTATTGTAGTTTCGATATTAAAACTAATGATAAATAACACTAAGTTCCACTAAATGTAGACCATATAGGAAATATGTTACGTGAAAAGTTATCTTCAATTCTTTTCATGCAAATCTAAAAGCTTATTTCTTTTACTAATTTTGCTATATTCAACAATAGTTTTTATTGCTTCGTACGCTTGTTAAAATTTAGATCTTATTTCAAAATATTTTACTAATTGAATTAATTTTGTTCTTTAGCCATTGCTATCAAAGAGGCTATAGCTAGAGATGACATCAAATCATTCGATATAAAACCTTTTATCATTCCTCCTCTGCAGAATCCTGTAGTCCCTATACACCTATAGGCTCACTGTCTTAGTATCATAAACAATAAACTGTAATGCATTATGCATTGTCATTATTTTACTTCGAGATGAACTTAAAAATTATTAAAATACATCTCTATCAAATATTATCGATAAAACTGAAATTGTTAAATGTGAGCTTGTAGAAAAGATAACCCAAATGAAATTTCAAATATTAACTTTCATCCGTGAAAAGCATTATTATAACAATCAGTTCTATGTTTTCTTGAAAAGAAGGTTCAAAATAACTATTACCACAAAAAATATAGTTATGTCATTATATTATATAATTCTTCCAATATAATGTATTATTTTTTAATATTATTGAATTATATAGTCTATTGCCATAAATTAAAAATTCGGGTTAGAATTCCAATTTCCACTACAAAAGTAGACCAACACACAAAATCCTCACTCCATTATATTATAACAATATTCTAAGCTCTTATATTTTAATGATGAATAACTTGCATGTTAGTTAAATGAAAAAAATTTAATTTCAAGTCACTAGTTGGTAATGAGTTGAAACATTGCTATAAAAAGAGAGTATAAATACCTTATCAGTTGCCCATGATAAACTAGCATTGGACAATTGAAATATACTCATCCTATACTCTAAGTTGTTATAATCTTAGAGTAGGCAAAACTAAAGTTTTGTAAAATTTTTATACAATTGTGACATTTTAGATTTTGAATATGTTTGACTTTTTAGTTCACTCTTTTAACAATACATTATTAAAATTTATCTTTTTTAGGATTTCAGTAAAAGAATTAACATAAAAGCAAAGATGAATAATTACAAATAATTTAAGGTTTATTATCCATAAATACAATATTGATAATATCATATTTTGATTTAAATTATCATGAGAAAATATATGTTTATTGTAAAATATTATTCTTCTGATATGAAATAATCAACAAAGGACTCGAACAAGTCAAGTTGACAATCAATATATCTATATTTTAATATTTTTAAAATATACAAAGAGGATCATCAACTATAAGGTGAACAAGATATTATTCAAATATAAAATTTTAATAGTGAGAATTTTCAATCAATATTTAGATTTTAACATATTACAATAATACTAAATTGACAGCATAAATAATTAAGTTGGGACTCTTTACAAATAAGAATTCTAAGCGTGGAGAGTTTTACACCATGCTTTATATACTTCATCACAAGAAGAGCATAACATATTTAACTATTATGGTATTAATTACTAATTCATAAAGTAAACTTTAATTCCTCTCTTAGTTACTTTTATACACTTGAAAGATATGATATTTTTTTTAAAATTTAAATCTTAATAGTGTTATATAAACAATATGTATCATGTCAAAAGATGATACTTTATTCAACTATTATACTATATTCTTATAAAATATTTACTTTATGGATATAACAAGCATAGTTTATAAATTGTATGATGTCACGATTCTTTATTCAACTTTTACACATTTTACTTCTTCCATTTTATACATTACTAGATACTACGGAAGTTGCTATATGCAATGAAGATTTCAGTTTACATGAAAAGTGTTAAAATAATATAGCCTTATGCATAAAATTCTATTGACCCTAATCTTTATATTACCTCAATCTTATGATGAATAATTCATCCATCTACATATTACTTCAATAATAAAAAATTTATTTATTTTATGAATAATGAAATGTTAGTCCATCACGTTTCGAAGACAATTTCTTATTGGCCTAATGATCTTCCTTCTTTTAACGACAATGCAATTTTTTGCACGAGCATATAAAGAGATTACTCCAACATCATCTTGAGAATTAGAATAGTTGGCTAAAATCTTATATTAGTAATAATATAGTTTCACCTGCTTAAGATATTTGGAATAATATATGATCACGCATTATGCATTTTTGATGTTAAAAGTTATGATTAATAACACAAAGTTCACTTCAATGTGGAAAACAAAAATAAGTGGTTTGTGTAAGTTTGTTTAGTTTCTTTAATGCCATCAAGATAGCTTTTTTTTAAAACTAATTATGCTATATTATTCAACATTTTAGATAATATTATATGATTATTAAAATTTAGATCTTCTTTTGAAATATTTTACAAACATGAATTACTTTTAGTTTTTCGTCATTGCTATCAAAAGGGTGATAGTTGGGGATGAGATCGGATCTATTGATAATAAACCTTTAATAAAACCTCCCCATTATAATCCAGTCCACCTTACATCTCCTTCAACTATTTTTTTCTAATATCATAAAAAATAAATTTTAATGCATTATGCATTATCATTATCATAATATATGATGAATAAAAAAATGATAAAATAAAAATCTATAATACTATCGATAAAAATTGATATGGTCAGATGTCAACGTGAGGAAAAAATTACCCAAATGTAATTATAAATATCAATTTTGAGCAGTTATAGGTTGTCTATAATCATGACGAGTATTATTATATCAAAGAATACTCTTTCTATTTCTAGAAATAGAAACATCAAGTTTATAAGAAAAAAAAATCTTAGAGCATTTGAATTTGCTCATCTTGAAATTAAAGTGATTGTATTGTCAATGTTGCAAAACAAATATTTAAGATATTTTAATAAAATATCAAATTTGCCTTCTTAGATTTTCATTATGTTTGACTTTTTAGTTCACTCTTTTTAACAATACATTATTAAAATTTAGATCTTCTTTTGAAATATTTCTATAAAAGAAACTCTCATACATTATAATTTACTTATAATAAAAAAAAAAAAAAAAAAAACAAAAAAAAAAAAAACAAAAAAAAAAAAACAAAAAAAAAAAAAAAAAAACAAAAAAAAAAAAACAAAAAAAAAAAAACAAAAAAAAAAAAACAAAAAAAAAAAAACAAAAAAAAAAAAACAAAAAAAAAAAAAAAAAAAAAAAAAAAACAAAAAAAAAAAAACAAAAAAAAAAAAAAAAAAAAAAACAAAAAAAAC
>PYDT01000086.1:61829-117468 GCA_004837865.1 Musa balbisiana
TTTTTGCAAGAGCATATAAAGAGATTACTCCAACATCATCTTGAGAATTAGAATAGTTGGTTAAAATCTTATATTAGTAATAATATAGTTTCACTTGCTTAACATATTTGGAATAATATATGATTACGCATTATGCATTTTTGATGTTAAAACTTATGATTAATAACACAAAGTTCACTTAAATGTGGACAACAAAAATAAGTGGTTTGTGTAAATTTGTTTAGTTTCTTTAATGCCATCAAGATATCTTTTTTTAAAAACTAATTATGCTATATTATTCAACATTTTTGATAATATTAAATGATTATTAAAATTTAGATCTTCTTTTGAAATATTTTACTAACATGAATTACTTTTATTTTTTAGTCATTGCTATCAAAAGGGTGATAGTTGGGGATGAGATCAGATCTATTGATAATAAACCTTTAATAAAACCTCCCCTTTATAATCCAGAACACCTTACATCTCCTTCAACTAATTTTTCTCATATCATAAAAAATAAATTTTAATGCATTATGCATTATCATTATCATAATATGTGATGAATGAAAAATGATAAAATAAAAATCTCTAATACTACCGATAAAATTGATATTGTTAGATGTCAACGTGAGGAAAAAATTACCCAAATGTAATTATAAATATCAATTTTGAGCAGTTATAGATTGTCTATAATCATTACGAGTATTATTATATCAAAGAATATTCTCTTTCTATTTCTAGAAATAGAAACATCCAAGTTATAAGAAAAAAAGTTTTGACAGCACTATTACCACATGAAATCAAGTTATATCATTATGTTGCAGAAATTTTTCAATAAGATGGATATTTTTTTCGTTATTATTAAATTATATAGTTTATTATTGTAAATGTGAAATTTTTGTAATAGGGGTAAATTTTTAATTTCCTCTACAAATGCAAACCAATGTACATAACTCTAACTCTATTAAAGTACAATTATATTATTAACTACTAGGTTTTGATAATGAATAACGTAGTCGCTAGTTAAATGAACAAACTCTCAGTTCATGTCACTAGCATTTACCAAGTTGAAACATTTCTATTAAAAGAAACTCTAAATACATTATAATTTACCTATAATAAAATAATCTTAGAGCATTAGAATTTGCTCATCTTGAAATTAAAGTGATTGTAATGTCAATGTTGGCAAAACAAATATTTCAGATATTTTAATAAAATATCAAATTTGTCTTCTTAGATTTTCATTATGTTTGACTTTTTAGTTCACACCTTTATACAATTGATTATTAAAATTCATCTTCGTTATTTAGCACGAGGGAAATAAATTAACAAAAAATGAAAGATATTTTTTTACAAATATTTATAACTTTGCAATACTTGTTTAAAATCATTATAACATAATATTATTACTCAAATTATCAATGTATACTTAATTTTTATTGAAATGTTTTGTGCTTTTGATATAAAATAATGAACAAACATCTCCAATAAGTCAAATTGACAATAATTTCATTCACATTTTGATATTTTTAACTTGCACGAAGAGGATCATCAACTAGGTTCATGGAGAAGGTGAACTAGATATTATTCAAATCATAATTTCTAAAAGTGAGAATTTTTGCATCATGTTTAGATTTTCAGAAATTACAAGAAAGTTGATCGGCAAAAAAATTAAGTTGGTTTTATTTTCAAATAAGATTTCTATGTGTGGAGTTTAGAACCATGCCTCGTGTAATTGATCACAAAAAGAACATAAAGTATTGGATGACTAAAGGATTACTTGCTAATTTGCAAAAGAGATGTTTATTCCTCTCTCAATTATATTTATGCATTTGAAGGATATGGAATAGATTTTTTTCAATCTTAGATTGTTACATAAAGTATAAGCATTATGTTAAAAGATGACATTATTTTATAAAATATTTGATTAATAAATATAACAAGCATAGTGTATAAGGTCATAATTCTTTATTTAATTTATATACATTTCACTTCTACCATAAGATATGTTATTGCATACAAAGAAAGTTACAATATACAATGAAGATTTCAGTTTCTAGACGACCATGGTCAGTTTCAAAAAATTAAAACCTTTTGCATAACGTTTAATTGATCCTAATCTTTAAAGCAACTCACTCTTATGATGAACAATTCATCCATCAAGATATATTACTTCAATATTGTAAATTTTTTTTTACAAATAATCAAGTGGTGGCCCATCATGTTTCTAAGACAACTTCTCATTAGCCTAATGGTCTTCCTCCTTTTAACGACAATGCAATTTCTCCCCGTAGCTTCTGATGAGCTTGCACCAACATCATCTTCAACATTAGAAGAGTTGGCAAAAATCTTAGGTTAGTAATAATTATTATTTATTTGTTTATAGTATTTGAAATAGCGTATGATCTAGCATTATTGTAGTTTTGATATTAAAACTAATGATAAATAATACTAAGTTCTACTAAATGTAG
Organism: Musa balbisiana; assembly: GCA_004837865.1. Lineage (NCBI taxonomy): Eukaryota > Viridiplantae > Streptophyta > Magnoliopsida > Zingiberales > Musaceae > Musa > Musa balbisiana. The sequence continues at coordinate 64,283 of PYDT01000086.1, forward strand.
ACCGTATAGGAAATATGTTACGTGAATAGTTATCTTCAATTCTTTTCATGCAAATCTAAAAGCTTATTTCTTTTACTAATTTTGCTATATTCAACAATAGTTTTTATTGCTTCATACGCTTGTTTAAATTTAGATCTTGTTTCAAAATATTTTACTAATTGAATTAATTTTGTTCTTTAGCCATTGCTATCAAAGAGGCTATAGCTGGAGATGACATCAAATCATTTAATATAAAACCTTTTATCATTCCTCCTCTACATAATCCTGTAGTCCCTATACACCTATAGGCTCATTGTCTTAGTATCATAAATAATAAACTGTAATGCATTATGCATTGTCATTATTTTACTTCGAGATGAACTTAAAAATTATTAAAATACATGTCTATCAAATATTATCGATAAATTTGAAATTGTTAAATGTGAGCTTGTAGAAAAGATAACCCAAATGAAATTTCAAATATTAACTTTCATCTGTGAAAAGCTTTATTATAACAATCGGTTCTATGTTTTCTTGAAAAGAAGGTTCGATATAACTATTACCACAAAAAATATAGTTATGTCATTATATTACATAATTGTTCCAATATAATGTATTATTTTTTAATATTATTTAATTATATAGTCTATTGCCATAAATTAAAAATTCGGGTTAGAATTCCAATTTCCACTATAAAAGTAGACCAACACACACAATCCTCACTCCATTATATTATAACAATATTCTAAGCTCTTATATTTTAATATTGAATAACTTGCATGATAGTTGAAAGAAAAATTTTAATTTCAAGTCAATAGTTGTTAATGAGTTGAAACATTGCTATAAAAAGAGAGTATAAATACCTTATTAGTTGCCCATGATAAACTAGCATTGGACCATTAAAATACACTCATCTTGAACTCTAAGTGGTTATAATCTTAGAGTAGGCAAAACTAAAGTTTTGTATAATTTTTATACAATTGGGACATTTTAGATTTTTAATATGTTTGACTTTTTAGTTCACTCCTTTTAACAATACATTATTAAAATTTATCTTTGTTAGGATTTGAGTAAAAGAATTAACATAAAAGCAAAGATAAATAATTGTAAATATTTTAAGGTTTATTATCCATAAAAACAATATTGATAACATCATATTTTGATTTAAATTATCATGAGATAATATATGTTTATTGTAAAATATTATTCTTCTGATATGAAATAATCAACAAAGGACTCGAACAAATCAAGTTGATAATCAATATATCCATATTTTAATATTTTTAATATGTACGAAGAGGATCATCAACTATATTCCTGAACAAGGTGAACAAGATATTATTCAAAAATAAAATTTTAATAGTGAGAATTTTCAATCAATATTAAGATTTTAATATATTACATGAATACTAAATTGACAACATAAATAATTAAGTTGGAACTCTTTTCAAAGAAGAATTCTATGCATGGAGAGTTTTACACCATGCTTTATATACTTCATCTCAAAAAGAGCATAACATATTTAACTACTATGGTATTAATTAGTAATTCTCAAAGTAAACTTTAATTCCTCTCTTAGTTACTTTCATGCACTTGAAAGATTTGAATTTTTTTTTAAAATTTAAATCTTAATGGTGTTATATAAACTACAAGTATCACGTCAAAAGATGATAATATTCTTATAAAATATTTACTTTATGGATATAACAAGCATAGTTTATAAATTGTATGATGTCACGATTCTTTATTCAACTTTTATACATTTTACTTCTTCTATTTTATACATTATTAGATACTACGGAAGTTGCTATATGCAATGAAGATTTCAGTTTACATGAAAAGTGTTAAAATAATATAGCCCTATGCATAAAATTCAATTGACCCTAATCTTTATATTACCTCAATCTTATGATGAATAATTCATCCATCTACACATTACTTCAATAATACAAAATTTATTTATTTTACGAATAATGAAATGCTAGTCTATCACGTTTCGAAGACAACTTCTTATTGGCCTAATGATCTTCCTTCTTTTAACGACAATGCAATTTTTTGCACGAGCATATAAAGAGATTACTCCAACATCATCTTGAGAATTAGAATAGTTGGCTAAAATCTTGTATTAGTAATAATATAGTTTCACTTGCTTAAGATATTTGGAATAATATAAGATCACGCATTATGCATTTTTGATGTTAAAACTTATGATTAATAACACAAATTTTACTTCAATGTGGACAACAAAAATAAATGGTTTGTGTAAATTTGTTTAGTTTCTTTAATGCCATCAATATAGCTTTTTTTTAAAACTAATTATGCTATATTATTCAACATTTTAGATAATATCATATGATTATTAAAATTTAGATCTTCTTTTGAAATATTTTACTAACATGAATTACTTTTATTTTTAGTCATTGCTATCAAAAGGGTGATAGATAGGGATGAGATGAGATCTATTAATAATAAATCTTTAATAAAACCTCCCCTTTATAATCCAGTACACCTTACATCTTCTTCAACTAATTTTTTCTAATATCATAAAAATAAATTTTAATGCATTATGCATTATCATTATCATAATATGTGATGAATAAAAATGATAAAATAAAAATCTCTAATACTAACGATAAAATTGATATAGTTATATGTCAACGTGAGGAAAAAATTACCTAAATGTAATTATAAATATCAATTTTGAGCAGTTATAGATTGTCTATAATCCTGACGTGTATTATTATATCAAAAAATACAATCTTTCTATTTCTAGAAATAGAAACATCCAAGTTTATAAGTAAAGAAGTTTTGACATCACTATTACCACATGAAATCAAGTTATATCATTATGTTGCAGAAATTTTCCAACAAGATGGATATTTTTTTCGTTATTTTTAAATTATATAGTTTATTATTGTAAATGTGAAATTTTTGTAATAGTGGTAGATTTTCAATTTCCTCTACAAATGCAAACAAATGTACATAACACTAACTCTATTAAAGTATAATTATATTATTAGCTACTAGGTTTTGATAATGAATAACGTAGTCGCTAGTTAAATGAACAAACTCTCAGTTCATTTCACTAGCATTTACCAAGTTGAAACATTTCTATAAAAAGAAACTCTCAATACATTATAATTTACCTATAATAAAATAATCTTAGAGCATCAGAATTTGCTCTTTTTGAAATTAAAGTGATTGTAATGTCAATGTTGGCAAAATAAATATTTAAGATATTTTAATAAAATATCAAATTTGTCTTCTTAGATTGTTATTATGTTTGACTTTTTAGTTCACACCTTTATACAATTGATTATTAAAATTCATCTTTGTTATTTAGCACGAGGGAAACAAATTAACAAAAAATGAAAGATATTTTTTTACAAATATTTCTAACTTTGCCATACTTGTTTAAAATCATTATAACATAATATTATTACACAAATTATCATGATATACTTGATTTTTATTGAAATGTTTTGTGCTTTGATATAAAATAATGAACAAACATCTCCAATAATTCAAATTGACAATAATTTCATCCACATTTTGATATTTTTAACTTGTACAAAGAGGATCATCAACTAGGTTCATGGAGAAGGTGAACTAGATATTATTCAAATCATAATTTCTACGAGTTAGAATTTTTTCATAATGTTTATATTTTCAGAAATTACAAGAAAGTTGATCGTCAAAAAAATTAAGTTGGTTTTATTTTCAAATAATATTTCTATGTGTGGAGTTTAGAACCATGCCTCGTGTAATTGATCCCAAAAAGAACATAAAGTATTGGATGACTAAAGGATTACTAGCCAATTTGCAAAAGAGATGCTTATTCCTCTCTCAATTATATTTATGCATTTGAAGGATATGGAATAGATTTTTTTCAACTTACCATACGACAATCTTAGATTGTTACATAAAGTATATACATTATGTTAAAAGATGACATTATTTTATAAAATATTTGATTAATAAATATAACAAGCATAGTGTATAAGGTCATAATTCTTTATTTAATTTATATACATTTCACTTCTACCATGAGATATGTTGTTGCATACAAAGAAAGTTATAATATGCAATGAAGATTTTAGTTTCTAGACGACCATGGTCAGTTTCAAAAAATTAAAACCTTATGCATAACGTTTAATTGATCCTAATCTTTAAAGCAACTCTCTCTTGTGATAAACAATTCATCCATCAAGATATATTACTTCAATATTGTAATTTTTTTTTACAAATAAACAAGTGGTGGCCCATCAAGTTTCTTTCTAAGACAACTTTTCATTACCCTAATGGTCTTCCTCCTCTTAACGATAATGTAATTTTTCCCGGTAGCATCTGATGAGCTTGCACCAACATAATCTTCAGCGTTAGAAGAGTTGGCAAAAATCTTAGGTTAGTAATAATTATTATTTATTTATTTATAGTATTTGAAATAGCGTATGATCTAGCATTATTGTAGTTTGAATATTAAAACTAATGATAAATAACACTAAGTTCTACTAAATGTAGACCATATAGGAAATATGTTACATGAATAGTTATCTTCAATTCTTTTCATGCAAATCTAAAAGCTTATTTTTTTACTAATTTTGCTATATTCAACAATAGTTTTTATTGCTTCGTACGCTTGTTAAAATTTAAATCTTGTTTCAAAATATTTTACTAATTGAATTAATTTTGTTTTTTAGCCATTGCTATCAAAGAGGCTATAGTTGGAGATGACGTCAAATTATTCGATATAAAACCTTTTATCATTCCTCCTCTACATAATCCTGTAGTCCCTATACGCCTATAGGCTCATTGTCTTAGTATCATAATAATAAACTATAATGCATTATGCATTGTCATTATTTTACTTCGAGATTAACTTAAAAATTATTAAAATACATGTCTATCAAATATTATCGATAAAATTGAAATTGTTAAATGTGAGCTTAGAGAAAAGATAACCCAAATGAAATTTCAAATATTAACTTTCATCCATGAAAAGCATTATTATAACAATCGGTTCTATATTTTCTTGAAAAGAAGGTTCGATATAACTATTACCCAAAAAAATATAGTTATGTCATTATATTACATATTTGTTCCAATATAATGTATTATTTTTTAATATTATTTAATTATATAGTCTATTGCCATAAATTTAAATTTTGGGTTAGAATTTCAATTTCCACTACAAAAGTAGACCAACACACAAAATCCTCACTCCATTATATTGTAACAATATTCTAAACTCTTATATTTTAATGATGAATAACTTGCATGATAGTTGAATGAAAAAATTTTAATTTCAAGTCACTAGTTGGTAATGAGTTGAAACATTGCTATAAAAAGAGAGTATAAATACCTTATTAGTTGCCCATGATAAACTAGCATTGGACCATTAAAATACACTCATCCTGAACTCTAAGTGGTTATAATCTTAGAGTAGGCAAAACTAAAGTTTTGTAAAATTTTTATACAATTGTGACATTTTAGATTTTTAATATGTTTGACTTTTTAGTTCACTCCTTTTAACAATACATTATTAAAATTTATCTTTTTTAGGATTTGAGTAAAAGAATTAACATAAAAGCAAAGATAAATAATTACAAATATTTTAAGGATTATTATCCATAAATACAATATTGATAACATCATATTTTGATTTAAATTATCATGAGATAATATATGTTTATTGTAAAATATTATTCTTCTGATATGAAATAATCAACAAAGGACTCGAATAAGTCAAGTTAATAATCAATATATCCATATTTTAATATTTTTAACATGTACAAAGAGAATCATTAACTATATTCCTAAACAAGATGAACAAGATATTATTCAAATATGAAATTTTAATAGTGAGAATTTTCAATCAATATTTAGATTTTAACATATTACAAGAATACTAAATTGACAACATAGTTTAAAGAAACTCTCTATACATTATAATTTACCTATAATAAAATAATCTTATAGCATTAGAATTTGCTAATCTTGAAATTAAAGTGATTGTAATGTCAATGTTAGCAAAACAAATATTTAAGATATTTTAATAAAATATCAAATTTAGCTTCTTAGATTTTCATTATGTTTGACTTTTTAGTTCACACCTTTATACAATTGATTATTAAAATTCATCTTTATTATTTAGCACGAGAGAAACAAATTAACAAAAATGAAAGATGTTCACACCTTTATACAATTGATTATTAAAATTCATCTTTATTATTTAGCACGAGAGAAACAAATTAACAAAAAATGAAAGATATTTTCTTACAAATATTTCTAACTTTGCCATACTTGTTTAAAATCATGATAACATAATATTATTACTCAAATTATCATGATATACTTGATTTTTTTTAAATGTTTTGTGCATTTGATATAAAATAATGAACAAACATCTCTAATAAGTCAAATTGACAATAATTTCATCCACATTTTTATATTTTTTACTTGTACAAAGAGGATCATCAACTAGGTTCATGGAGAAGGTGAACTAGATATTATTCAAATCATAATTTCTAAGAGTGAGAATTTTTTCATCATGTTGAGATTTTCAGAAATTACAAGAAAATTGATCGTCAAAAAATTAAGTTGGTTTTATTTTCAAATAATATTTCTATGTGTGGAGTTTAGAACCATGCCTCGTGTAATTGATCCCAAAAAGAACATAAAGTATTGGATAACTAAAGGATTACTAGCCAATTTACAAAAGAGATACTTATTCCTCTCTCAATTATATTTATGCATTTGAAGGATATGGAATAGATTTTTTTCAACTTACCATATGACAATCTTAGATTGTTACATAAAGTATAAGCATTATGTTAAAACATGACATTATTTTATAAAATATTTGATTAATAAATATAACAAGCATAGTGTATAAGGTCATAATTCTTTATTTAATTTATATACATTTCACTTCTACCATAAGATATGTTATTGCATACAAAGAAAGTTACAATATACAAAGAAGATTTCAGTTTCTAGACAACCATGGTCAGTTTCAAAAAATTAAAACCATATGCACAACGTTTAATTGATCCTAATCTTTAAAGCAACTCACTCTTGTGATGAACAATTCATCCATCAAGATATATTACTTCAATATTATATTTTTTTTTTACAAATAATCAAGTGGTGGCCCATCATATTTTTAAGACAACTTCTCATTAGCCTAATGGTTTTCCTCTTCTTAACAACAATGTAATTTTTCCCGGTAGCGTCTGATGAGCTTGCACCAACGTCATCTTCAGCATTAGAAGAGTTGGCAAAAATCTTAGGTTAGTAATAATTATTATTTATTTGTTTATAGTATTTGAAATAGCGTATGATCTAGCATTATGGTAGTTTTGATATTAAAACTTATGATAAATAACACTAAGTTCTACTAAATGTAGACCATTTAGGAAATATGTTACGTGAATAGTTATCTTCAATTCTTTTCATGTAAATCTAAAAGCTTATTTCTTTTACTAATTTTGCTATATTCAACAATAGTTTTTATTCCTTCGTACGCTTGGTAAAATTTAGATCTTGTTTCAAAATATTTTACTAATTGAATTAATTTTGTTCTTTAGCCATTGCTATCAAAAAGGCTATAGCTGGAGATGACATTAAATCATTCGATATAAAACCTTTTATCATTCCTCCTCTACATAATCCTGTAGTCCCTATACACCTATAGGCTCATTGTCTTAGTATAATAAATAATAAACTGTAATGCATTATGCATTGTCATTATTTTACTTCGAGATGAACTTAAAAATTATTAAAATACATGTCTATCAAATATTATCGATAAAATTGAAATTGTTAAATGTGAGCTTGTATAAAAGATAACCCAAATGAAATTTCAAATATTAACTTTCATCCGTGAAAAGCATTATTATAACAATCGGTTCTATATTTTCTTGAAAAGAAGGTTCGATATAACTATTACCACAAAAAATATAGTTATGTCATTATATTACATAATTGTTCCAATATAATGTATTATTTTTTAATATTATTTAATTATACAGTCTATTGCCATAAATTAAAAATTTGGGTTAGAATTCCAATTTCCACTACAAAAGTAGACCAACACACAAAATCCTCACTCCATTATATTATAACAATATTCTAAGCTCTTATATTTTAATGATGAATAACTTGAATGATAGTTGAATGAAAAAATTTTAATTTCAAGTCACTAGTTGGTAATGAGTTGAAACATTGCTATAAAAAGAGAGTATAAATACCTTATTAGTTGCCCATGATAAACTAGCATTGGACCATTAAAATACACTCATCCTGAACTGTAAGTGATTATAATCTTAGAGTAGGCAAAACTAAAGTTTTATAACATTTTTATACAATTGTGACATTTTAGATTTTTAATATTATTGACTTTTTAGTTCACTCCTTTTAACAATACATTATTAAAATTTATCTTTTTTAGGATTTGAGTAAAACAATTAACATAAAAGCAAAGATAAATAATTGCAAATATTTTAAGGATTATTATCCATAAATACAATATTGATAACATCATATTTTGATTTAAATTATCATGAGATAATATATGTTTATTGTAAAATATTATTCTTCTGATATGAAATAATCAACAAAGGACTCGAATAAGTCAAGTTAATAATCAATATATCCATATTTTAATATTTTTAACATGTACGAAGAGAATCATCAACTATATTCCTAAACAAGATGAACAAGATATTATTCAAATATAAAATTTTAATAGTGAGAATTTTCAATCAATATTTAGATTTTAACATATTACCAGAATACTAAATTGACAGCATAAATAATTAAGTTGGGACTCTTTTCAAATAAGAATTTTATGCGTGGAGAGTTTTACACCACACTTTATATACTTCGTCTGAAGAAGAGCATAACATATTTAACAGCTATGGTATTAATTATTAATTCACAAAGTAAACTGTAATTTTACTTAGCATTTACCAAGTTGAAACATTTCTATAAAAAGAAACTCTCAATACATTATAATTTACCTATAATAAAATAATCATAGAGCATCAGAATTTGCTCATCCTGAAATTAAAGTGATTGTAATGTCAATGTTGGCAAAACAAATATTTAAGATATTTTAATAAAATATCAAATTTGTCTTCTTAGATTGTCATTATGTTTGACTTTTTAGTTCACACCTTTATACAATTGATTATTAAAATTCATCTTTGTTATTTAGCACGAGGGAAACAAATTAACAAAAAATGAAAGATATTTTTTTACAAATATTTCTAACTTTGCCATACATGTTTAAAATCATTATAACATAATATTATTACACAAATTATCATGATATACTTGATTTTTATTGAAATGTTTTGTGCTTTTGATATAAAATAATGACCAAACATCTCCAATAAGTGAAATTGACAAAAATTTCATCCACATTTTGATATTTTTAACTTGTACAAAGAGGATCATCAACTAGGTTCATGGAGAAGGTGAACTAGATATTATTCAAATCATAATTTCTACGAGTTAGAATTTTTTCATAATGTTTAGATTTTCAGAAATTACAAGAAAGTTGATCGTCAAAAAAATTAAGTTGGTTTTATTTTCAAATAAGATTTCTATATGTGGAGTTTAGAACCATGCCACGTGTAATTGATCCCAAAAAGAACATAAAGTATTGGATGACTAAAGGATTACTAGCTAATTTGCAAAAGAGATGCTTATTCCTCTCTCAATTATATTTATGCATTTGAAGGATATGGAATAGGTTTTTTTCAACTTACCATATGACAATCTTAGATTGTTACATAAAGTATAAGCATTATGTTAAAAGATGACATTATTTTATAAAATATTTGATTAATAAATATAATAAGCATAGTGTATAAGGTTATAATTCTTTATTTAATTTATATACATTTCACTTCTACCATAAGATATGTTATTGCATACAAAGAAAGTTACAATATATAATGAAGATTTCAGTTTCTAGACGACCATGGTCAGTTTCAAAAAATTAAAACCATATGCAAAACGTTTAATTGATCCGAATTTTTAAAGCAACTCACTCTTGTGATGAACAATTCATCCATCAAGATATATTACTTCAATATTATATTTTTTTTTACAAATAATCAAGTGGTGGCCCATTATGTTTTTAAGATAACTTCTCATTAGCCTAATGGTCTTCCTCCTCTTAACGACAATGCAATTTTTCCCGGTAGCGTCTGATGAGCTTGCACCAACATCATCTTCAGCATTAGAAGAGTTGGCAAAAATCTTAGGTTAGTAATAATTATTATTTATTTGTTTATAGTATTTGAAATAGTGTATGATCTAGCATTATTATAGTTTTGATATTAAAACTTATGATAAATAACACTAAGTTCTACTAAATGTAGACCATATAAGAAATTTGTTACGTGAATAGTTATCTTCAATTCTTTTCATGCAAATCTAAAAGCTTATTTCTTTTAGTAATTTTGCTATATTCAACAATAGTTTTTATTGCTTCGTACGCTTGGTAAAATTTAGATCTTGTTTCAAAATATTTTACTAATTGAATTAATTTTGTTCTTTAGCCATTGCTATCAAAGAGACTATAGCTGGAGATGACATCAAATCATTCGATATAAAACCTTTTATCATTCCTCCTCTACATAATCCTGTAGTCCCTATACACCTATAGGCTCATTGTCTTAGTATCATAAATAATAAACTGTAATGCATTATGCATTGTCATTATTTTACTTCGAGATGAACTTAAAAATTATTAAAATACATATCTATCAAATACTATCTATAAAATTGAAATTGTTAAATGTGAGCTTGTAGAAAAGATAACCCAAATGAAATTTCAAATATTAACTTTCATCCATGAAAAGCATTATTATAACAATCGGTTTTATGTTTTCTTGAAAAGAAGGTTCGATATAACTATTACCATAAAAAATATAGTTATGTCATTATATTACATAATTGTTCCAATATAATGTATTATTTTTTAATATTATTTAATTATATAGTCTATTGCCATAAATTAAAAATTCGGGATAGAATTCCAATTTCCACTACAAAATAGACCAACACACAAAATCCTCACTCCATTATATTATAACAATATTCTAAGCTCTTATATTTTAATGATGAATAACTTGCATGATAGTTGAATGAAAAAAATTTAATTTCAAGTCACTAGTTGGTAATGAGTTGAAACATTGCTATAAAAAGAGAGTATAAATACCTTATCAGTTGCCAATGATAAACTAGCATTGGACAATTAAAATACACTCATCCTGAACTCTATGTGGTTATAATCTTAGAGTAGGCAAAACTAAAGTTTTGTATAATTTTTATACAATTGTGACATTTTAGATTTTTAATATGCTTGACTTTTTAGTTCACTCCTTTTAACAATACATTATTAAAATTTATCTTTTTTAGGATTTGAGTAAAATAATTAACATAAAAACAAAGATAAATAATTACAAATATTTTAAGGTTTATTATCCATAAATACAATATTGATAACATCATATTTTGATTTAAATTATCATGAGATAATATATATTTATTATAAAATATTATTCTTCTGATATGAAATAATCAACAAAGGACTCGAACAAGTCAAGTTGATAATCAATATATCCATATTTTAATATTTTGAACATGTACAAAGAGGATCATCAACTATATTCTTGAACAAGGTGAACAAGATATTATTAAAATATAAAATTTTAATACTGAGAATTTTAAATCAATATTTAGATTTTAACATATTACAAGAATACTAAATTGACAGCATAAATAATTAAGTTGGGACTCTTTTCAAATAAGAATTCTATGCGTGGAGAGTTTTACACTATGCTTTATATACTTCATCTCAAGAAGAGCATAACATATTTAACATCTATGGTATTAATTATTAATTCACAAAGTAAACTTTAATTCCTCTCTTAGTTACTTTTATGCACTTGAAAGATATGAAATTTTTTTAAAAATTTAAATCTTAATAATGTTATATAAACTATAAGTATCATGTCAAAAGATGATAATATTCTTATAAAACATTAACTTTATGGATATAACAAGCATAGTTTATCAATTGTATGATGTCACGATTCTTTATTCAACTTTTATACATTTTACTTCTTCCATTTTATACATTATTAGATACTATGGAAGTTGCTATATGCAATGAAAATTTTAGTTTACATGAAAATTGTTAAAATAATATAGCCTTATGCATAAAATTCAATTGACCCTAATCTTTATATTACCTCAATCTTATGATGAAATCTTATGATAAAATTCAATAGTTTTTATTGCTTCATATGCTTGTTAAAATTTAGATCTTGTTTCAAAATATTTTACTAATTAAATTAATTTTTTTCTTTAGCCATTGCTATCAAAGAGGCTATAGATGGAGATGACATTAAATCATTTGATATAAAATATTTTATCATTCCTCCTCTACATAATCCTATAGTCACTATACACCTATGGGCTCATTGTCTTAGTATCATAAACAATAAACTGTAATGTATTATGCATTGTCATTATTTTACTTTGAGTTGAAGTTAAAAATTACTAAAATACATGTCTCTCAAATATTATCGATAAATTGAAATGGTTAAATGAGAGCTTGTAGAAAAGATAAGCTTGTAGAAAAGATAACTCAAATGAAATTTCAAATATTAACTTTCATCCATGAAAAGTATTATTATAACAATCGGTTCTATGTTTTCTTGAAAAGAAGATTCGATATAACTATTACCACAAAAATATAGTTATGTCATTATATTACATAATTGTTCCAATATAATCCCCAACTATCACCTCTTCGATAGCAATAACTAAAAAATAAAAGTAATTCATGTTAGTAAAATATTATAAAAGAATATCTAAATTTTAATTATCATATGATATTATCTAAAATTTTGAATAATATAGCATAATTAGTTTTTTTTAAAAAAATATCTTGATGGCATTAAAAAAGCTAGACAAATTTTCATAAACCACTTATTTTTATGGTTCACATTGAGATGAACTTGGTGTTATTAATCATAAGTTTTAACATCCAAACATGCATAATGCGTGATCATATATTATTCCAATTATTCTAATTCTCAAGATGATGTTGGAGCAATCTCTTTATATGCTAGTGCAAAAAATTACATTGTCGTTAAAAGAAGGAACATCGTCAGGCCAATAAGAAGTTATTTTTGAAACGTAATGGACTAACATTTCATTATTCGTAAAAAAAAGAAATTTTACATTATTAAAGTAATGTATAGATGGATGAATTATTCATCACAAGAGTGAGGTTATATAAAGATTAGGGTCAATTGAATTTTATGCATAAGGTTATATTATTTTAACACTTTTCATGTAAACTGAAATCTTCATTGCATATAGCAACTTCCGTAGTATCTAATAATGTATAAAATGGAAGCAGTAAAATGTATAAAAGTTGAATAAAGAATCGTAACATCATACAATTTATAAACTATGCTTGTTATATCCATAAAGTAAATATTTTATAAGAATATTATCATCTTTTGACATGATACTTATAGTTTATATAACATTATTAAGATTTAAATTAAAAAAAATTATTTCATATCTTTTAAGTGCATAAAATTAACTAAGAGAGGAATTAAAGTTTACTTTGTGAATTACTAATTTATACCTTAGTAGTATAATATGTTATACATTTCTTGAGATTAATATATAAAGCATGGTGTAAAACTCTCCATGCATAGAATTTTTATTTGAAAAGAGACCCAACTTAATTTTTTATGTTGTCAATTTAGTATTATAACAATATGTCAAAATCTAAATGTGGATTTAAAATTCTTACTATTATAATTTTATATTTGAATAATATCTTATTCACCTTGTTCAAGAATATAGTTGTTGATCCTTTTCATACAAGTTAAAAATATTAAAATACAGATGTATTGATTGTCAACTTGACTTGTTCGAGTCTTTTGTTGATTATTTCATATCAGAAGAATAATATTTTACAATAAACATATATTATCTCATGATAATTTAAATCAAAATATGATGTTATCAATATTGTATTTATGGATAATAAACCTTAAAATATTTGTAATTATTTATCTTTGCTTTTATGTTAATTCTTTTACTCAAATCCTAAAAAAGATAAATTTAATAAAATATTGTTAAAAGGAGTGAACTAAAAAGTCAAATATATTAGAAATCTAAAATGTCGCAATTGTATAAAAATTTTACAAAACTTTAGTTTTGCCAACTCTAAGATAGTAACCAATTAAAGTTCAGGATGAGCGTATTTTAGTGGTCCAATCTTAGTCTATCATGGGCAACTAATAAGGTATTTATATTTTCTTTTTATTGTAATGTTTCAACTCATTACCGACTAGTGACTTGATATTAAATTTTTTTTATTTAACTATCATATAAGTTATTCATCATTAAAATATAAGAGCTTAGAGTATTGTTATAATATAATGGAGTGAGGTTTTTTTGGGTAGGTTTGCTTTTGTAGTGGAAATTGGAACTCTAACCTGCTCTCACAAATTGTTAATTTATGGTAATAACCTATATAATTAAATAATATTCAGAAACAATACATCAAATTGGAACAATTATGTAATATAATGGCATAACTATATTTTATGTGGTAATAGTTATATCCAATCTTCTTTTCAAGAAAACATAGAACTGATTGTTATAATAATGCTTTTCACAGATGAAAGTTAATATTTGAAATTTCATTTGGATTATCTTTTCTACAAGCTCACATTTAACCATTTTAGTTTTATCGATAATATTTGAGAGACATGTATTTTAATAATTTTTAGTTCATCTCGAAGTAAAATAATGACAATGCATAATGCATTACAATTTATTGTTTATGATACAAAGACAATGAGCCTATAGGTGTATAGGGACAATAGGATTATGTAGAGGAGGAATGATAAAAGGTTTTATATCGATTGATTTGATGTCATCTCCAACTATAGCCTCTTTGATAGCAACGGCTAAAGAACAAAATTAATTCAATTAGTAAAATATTTTAAAACAAGATCTAAATTTTAACAAGCATACGAAGCAATAAAAACTATTCTCAAATATAGCAAAATTAGTAAAAGAAACAAGCTTTAGATTTGCATGAAAAGAATTGAAGATAATTCTTCACGTAACATATTTCCTATATGGTCTACATTTAGTAGAACTTAGTGTTATTTATCATTAGTTATTGGTAGATGAATTGTTCATCACAAGAATAAGTTGCTTTAAAGATTAGGATGAATTGAACGTTATACATAAGATTTTAGTTTTTTGAAAAACTGACCATGGTCATCTACAAACTGAAATCATCATTGTATATTGTAACTTTCTTTGTATGCAATAACATATCTCATGGTAGAAGGGAAATGTATATAAATTAAATAAAGAATTTTGACCGTATACACTATGCTTGTTATATTTATTAATTAAATATTCTATAGAAATAATGTCATCTTTTAACATAATGTATATACTTTATGTAACAATATATGATTGTTGTATGGTAAATTGAAAAAAATCTATTCTATATACTTCAAGTGCATAAATATAATTAAGAGAGGAATAAGCACCTCTTTTGTAAATTGGTTAGTAATCCTTTTGTCATCTAATACTTTACACTTTTTTTGTGATCAATTACACGACGCATGGTTCTAAACTCGACACATAGAAATCTTATTTGAAAATAGAACTAACTTAATTTTTTTGACGATCAACTTTCTTGTAATTTCTAAAAATCTAAACATGGTGCAAAAATTCTCACTCTTAGAAATTATGGTTTGAATAATACTAGTTCACCTTCTCCATGAACTTAGTTGATGATCCTCTTCGTACAAGTTAAAAATATCAAAATGTGGATGAAATTATTGTCAATTTGACTTATTCGACATGTTTGTTCATTATTTTATATCAAAAGCACAAAACATTTCAATAAACATCAAGTATATCATGATAATTTAAGTCATAATATGATGCTATCATGATTTTAAACAAGCATGGCAAAGTTAGAAATATTTGTAAAAATTATTTTGTGTTAATTTGTTTCCCTCATGTTAAATAACAAAGAATAATTTTAATAATCAATTGTATAAAGGTGTGAATTAAAAAGTCAAACATTACCAAAATCTAGGAAGATAAATTTGATATTTTATTAAAATATCTTAAATATTTGTTTTGCCAACATTGACATTACAATCACTTAAATTTCAAGATGAATAAATTCTAATGCCCTAAGATTATTTTATTATAAGTAATTTATAATGTATTGAGAGTTTCTTTTTATAGAAATGTTTTGACTTAGTAAATGCTAGTGACTTGAATTGAGAATTTGTTCATTTAATTAGCAACTATGTTATTCATTATCAAAACCTAGTTACCGTTATGTACATTGGTTTGCATTTGTAGAGGAAATTGAAAATCTACCCCTATTACAAGAATTGCACATTTACAATAATAAACTATATAATTGAATAATATCAAAAATAATATCCATCTTTTTGAAAAATTTCTTCAACCTAATGATATAACTTGATTTCATGTGGTAGTAATGATGTCAAAACTTCCTTTCTTATAAACTTGGATGTTTCTATTTCTAGAAATAGAAAAAGAGCATTCTTTGATATAATAATACTTGTCATGATTATGGACAATCTATAACTGCTCAAAATTGATATTTATAATTTCATTTGGGTCATTTTTTCCTCAAGTTAACATCTAACCATATAAATTTTATCGATAGTATTAGAGACTTTTATTTTATTATTTTTTATTCATCACATATTATGATAATGATAATGCATAATGTATTAAAATTTATTTTTTATGATATTAGAAAAAATTAGCTCAAGAAGATATCAGGTGTATTGGATTATAAAGGGGAGGTATGATTAAAGGTTTAATATCAATAGATCCGATCTCATCCCCAACTATGCCTCTTTGATAGCAATGGCTAAAAAATAAAGTAATTCATGTTAGTAAAATATTTTGAAAGAATATCTAAATTTTAATAATGTATTAAAATTTATTTTTTATGATATTAGAAAAAATTAGCTCAAGAAGATATCAGGTGTATTGGATTATAAAGGGGAGGTATGATTAAAGGTTTAATATCAATAGATCCGATCTCATCCCCAACTATGCCTCTTTGATAGCAATGGCTAAAAAATAAAAGTAATTCATGTTAGTAAAATATTTTGAAAGAATATCTAAATTTTAATAATGTATTAAAATTTATTTTTTATGATATTAGAAAAAATTAGCTCAAGAAGATATCAGGTGTATTGGATTATAAAGGGGAGGTATGATTAAAGGTTTAATATCAATAGATCCGATCTCATCCCCAACTATGCCTCTTTGATAGCAATGGCTAAAAAATAAAAGTAATTCATGTTAGTAAAATATTTTGAAAGAATATCTAAATTTTAATAATGTATTAAAATTTATTTTTTATGATATTAGAAAAAATTAGCTCAAGAAGATATCAGGTGTATTGGATTATAAAGGGGAGGTATGATTAAAGGTTTAATATCAATAGATCCGATCTCATCCCCAACTATGCCTCTTTGATAGCAATGGCTAAAAAATAAAAGTAATTCATGTTAGTAAAATATTTTGAAAGAATATCTAAATTTTAATAATGTATTATTAAAAGGAGGGAACTAAGAAGTCAAATATATTAAAAATCTAAAATGTCACAATTGTATAAAAATTTTACATAACTTTAGTTTTGCCTACTCTAAGATTATAACCACCTAAAGTTTAGGATGAGTGTATTTTAATAGTCCAATGCTAGTTTATCATTGGCAATTGATAAGGTATTTATACTTTTTTTTATCACAATTTTCAACTAAATACCAACTAGTGACTTGAAATTAATTTTTTTTCATTTAATTATCATGTAAGTTATTCATCATTAAAATATAAGAGTTTAGAATATTATTATAACGTAATAGAGTGAGGATTTTGTGTGTTGGCCTGGTTTTGCAATGGAAATTGAAACTCTAACCTGCTCTCACGAATTGTCAATTTATGGTAATTGACTATATAATTAAACAATATTGAGAAACAATACATCAAATTGGAACAATTATCCAACCTTCTTTTCATTAAAACATAGAACTGATTGTTAAAATAATACTTTTCATCAATGAAAGTTAATATTTGAAATTTCATTTGGGTCATTTTTTCCTCAAGTTAACATCTAACCATATAAATTTTATCGATAGTATTAGAGACTTTTATTTTATTATTTTTTATCACAATTTTCAACTAAATACCAACTAGTGACTTGAAATTAATTTTTTTTCATTTAATTATCATGTAAGTTATTCATCATTAAAATATAAGAGTTTAGAATATTATTATAACGTAATAGAGTGAGGATTTTGTGTGTTGGCCTGGTTTTGCAATGGAAATTGAAACTCTAACCTGCTCTCACGAATTGTCAATTTATGGTAATTGACTATATAATTAAACAATATTGAGAAACAATACATCAAATTGGAACAATTATCCAACCTTCTTTTCATTAAAACATAGAACTGATTGTTAAAATAATACTTTTCATCAATGAAAGTTAATATTTGAAATTTCATTTGGATTATCTTTTCTACAAGCTCACATTTAAACATTTCAATTTTATCGATAATATTTGAGAGACATGTATTTTAATAATTTTTAGTTCATCTCGAAGTAAAATAATGACAACGCATACTGCATTATAGTTTATTGTTTATGATATTAAGACAATGCCTATAGGTGCATAGGGACTATAGGATTATGTAGAGGAGGAATGATAAAAGGTTTTATATTGAATGATTTGATGTCATCTCCAACTATAGCCTCTTTGATAGTAATGGCTAAAGAACAAAATTAATTCAATTAGTAAAATATTTTGAAAC
The DNA here is from genome assembly GCA_004837865.1 of Musa balbisiana. NCBI lineage: Eukaryota > Viridiplantae > Streptophyta > Magnoliopsida > Zingiberales > Musaceae > Musa > Musa balbisiana. The sequence goes on from PYDT01000086.1 coordinate 83,212, forward strand.
AAGATCTAAATTTTAACAAGCATACGAAACAATAAAAACTATTGTCGAATATAGCAAAATTGTTATTTATAATTTCTTTGGGTCATTTTTTCCTCAAGTTGACATCTAACCATATAAATTTTATCGATAGTATTAGAGACTTTTATTTTATCATTTTTTATTCATCATATATTATGATAATGATAATGCATAATGCATTAAAATTTATTTTTTATGATATTAGAAAAAATTAGCTCAAGGAGATGTAAGGTATACTGGATTATAAAAGGGAGGTATGATTAAAGGTTTAATATCAATAGATCTGATATCATCCCCAACTATTGCCTCTTTGATAGCAATGTCTAAAAAATAAAAGTAACTCATGTTAGTAAAATATTTTGAAAGAATATCTAAATTTTAATAATCATATGATATTATCTATAATGTTGAATAATATAGCATATTTAGTTTTAAAAAACGCTATCTTGATGGCATTAAAAAAACTAGATAAATATTCATAAAACACTTATTTTTATGGTCCACATTGAGGTGAACGTGGTGTTATTAATTATCAGTTTTAACATCGAAACATACATAATGCGTGATCATATATTATTCCAAATATCTTAAGCAAGTGAAACTATATTATTACTAATATAATATTTTAGCCAACTATTCTAATTCTCAATATGACATTGGAGGAATCTCTTTATATGCTAGTGTAAGAAATTGCATTTTCGTTAAAATAAGAAAGATCGTTAGGCCAATAAGAAGTTGTCCTCGAAATATGATGGACTAACATTTCATTATTCGTAAAAAAAGTAAATTTTGCATTATTGAATTAATGTGTAGATGGATGAATTATTCATCACAAGAGTGAGATAATATAAAGATTAGGGTCAATTGAATTTTAAGCATAAGGCTATATTATTTTGACACTTTTCATGTAAACTGAAATCTTCATTATATATAGCAACTTCCGTAATATCTAATAATGTATAAAATGGAAGAAGTGAAATGTATAAAAGTTGAATAAAGAATCATGACATCATACAATTTATAAACTATGCTTGTTATATCCATAAAGTAAATATTTTATAAGAATATTATCATCTTTTAACATCATACTTATAGTTTATATAACACTATTAAGATTTAAATTTTAAAAAAATCATTTCATATCTTTCAACTCCATAAAAGCAACTAAGAGAGAAATTAAAGTTTACTTTGTGAATTACTAATTAATACCTTAGTAGTTTAATATGTTATGCTCTTCTTGAGATGAAGTATATAAAGCATGGTATAACACTCTCCACGCATAGAATTCTTATTTGAAATCGACCCAACTTAATTTTTTATGTTGCAATTTAGTATTCTTGTAATATGTAAAAATCTAAATGTGGATTGAAAATTCTCACTATTACAATTTTATATTTGAATATTATCTTATTCATCTTGTTCAGGAATATAGTTGTTGATCCTTTTCGTACAAGTTAAAAATATTAAAATACGGATGTATTGATTGTCAACTTGACTTGTCCGAGTCTTTTGTTGATTATTTCATATCAAAAGAATAATATTTTACAATAAACATCTATTATCTCATGATAATTTAAATCAAAATATGATGTTATCAATATTGTATTTATGGATAGTAAACCTGAAAATATTTGCAATTGTTTATCTTTGCTTTTATGTTAATTCTTTTACTCATATATTAAAAAAGATAAATTTTAATAATGTAATGTTAAAAGGAGTGAACTAAAAAGTCAAATATATTAAAAATCTAAAATGTCACAATTGTATAAAAATTTTACAAAACTTTAGTTTTGCCAACTCTAAGATGATAACCAATTAAAGTTCAGGATGAACGTATTTTAATGATCCAATGTTAGTTTATCATTGGCAATTAATAAGGTATTTATACTTTCTTTTTATCGCAATGTTTCAACTCATTACCGACTAGTGACTTGATATTAAATTTTTTTCATTTAACTATCATGTAAGTTATTCATCATTAAAATATAAGAGCCTAGAATATTGTTATAATATAATGGAGTGAGGTTTTTTTGGGTTGGTTTGCTTTTGTAGTAGAAATTGGAACTCTAACCTGCTCTCACAAATTGTTAATTTATGGTAATAACCTACATAATTAAATAATATTGAGAAACAATACATCAAATTGGAACAATTATGTAATATAATGACATAACTATATTTTATGTGGTAATAGTTATATCCAACCTTCTTTTTATGAAAACATAGAACTGATTGTTATAATAATGCTTTTCACGGATGAAAGTTAATATTTCAAATTTTGTTTGGGTTCTCTTTTCTACAAGCTCATATTTAACCATTTTAGTTTTATCGATAATATTTGAGAGATATGTATTTTAATAATTTTTAGTTTATCTCGAAGTAAAATAATGACAATGCATAATGAATTACAGTTTATTGTTTATGATACAAAGACAATGAGCCTATAGATGTATAGGGACAATAAGATTATGTAGAGGACGAATGATAAAAGGTTTTATATCGAATGATTTGACGTCATCTCTAACTATAGCCTCTTTGACAATAATGGCTAAATAACAAAATTAATTTAATTAGTAAAATATTTTAAAAACAAGCATACGAAGCAATAAAAACTATTGTCGAATATAGCAAAATTAGTAAAAAAAACAAGCTTTTAGATTTGCGTGAAAAGAATTAAAGATAACTCTTCACGTAACATATTTCCTATATGGTCCACATTTAGTAGAACTTGGTGTTATTTATCATTAGTTTTAATATCAAAACTATAATAATGCTGGATTATACGCTATTTCAAATACTATAAATAAATAAATAATAATTATTACTAACCTAATCAAATTATGATGTTATCAATATTATATTTATGGAAAATAAACCTGAAAAAATTTGTAATTATTTATCTTTGCTTTTATTTTAATTATTTCACTCAAATCATAAAAATGATAAATTTTAATAATGTATTGTTAAAAAGAGTGAACTAAAAAGTGAAACATATTAAAAATCTAAAATGTCACAATTGTATAAAAATTTTACAAAACTTTATTTTTGCCTACTCTAAGATTATAACTACCTAAACTTCAGGATGAGTGTATCTTAATGGTCCAATACAAGTTTATCATAAGCAACTAATAAGGTGTTTATAATTTCTTTTTATCGCAATATTTCAATTTATTACCAACTAGTGACTTGAAATTAAATTTTTTTCATTTAACTATCATGTATGTTATTCATCATTAAAATATAATAGCTTAAAATATTGTTATAACATAATTGAGTGAGGATTTTGTGTGTTGGTCTGCTTTTGTAGTGCAAATTGGAACTCTAACCTACTCTCCTGAATTTTCAATTTATGAAAATAGACTATATAATTAAATAATATTTAGAAACAATGCATCAAATTGGAACAATTATCCAACCTTTTTTTCAAGAAAACATAGAACTGATTGTTATAATAATGCTTTTCATGGATGAAAGTTGATATTTGAAATTTCATTTGGATTATCTTTTCTACAAGCTCACATTTCACCATTTTAATTTTATCAATACTATTTGAGAGATATGTATTTTAATAATTTTTAGTTCATCTCAAAGTAAAATAATGACAATGCATACTGCATTATAATTTATTGTTTATGATATTAAGACAATGCCTATAGGTACATAGGGACTATAGGATTATGTAGAGGAGGAATGATAAAAGGTTTTATATTGAATGATTTGATGTCATCTCCAACTATAGCCTCTTTGATAGTAATGGCTAAAGAACAAAATTAATTCAATTAGTAAAATATTTTGAAATTAGATCTAAATTTTAACAAGCATACGGAGCAATAAATACTATTGTCGAATATAGTAAAATTGATATTTATAATTTCATTTGAGTCATTTTTTCCTCAAGTTGACATCTAACCATATAAAATTTCTCGATTGTTTTAGAGACTTTTATTTTATCATTTTTTATTCATCATATATTATGATAATGATAATGCATAATGCATTAAAATTTATTTTTTATGATATTAGAAAAAATTAGCTCAAGGAGACGTAAGGTATACTGGATTATAAAGGGGAGGTATGATTAAAGGTTTAATATCAATAGATCTGATATCATCCCCAACTATCGCCTCTTTGATAACAATGTCTAAAAAATAAAAGTAACTCATGTTAGTAAAATATTTTGAAAGAATATCAAAATTTTAATAATCATATGATATTATCTATAATGTTGAATAATATAGCATATTTAGTTTAAAAAAAAAGCTATCTTGATGGCATTAAAAAAACTAGACAAATTTTCATAAACCACTTATTTTTATGGTCCACATTGAGGTGAACTTGGTGTTATTAATTATCAGTTTTAACATCGAAACATACATAATGCGTGATCATATATTATTCTAAATATCTTAAGCAAATGAAACTATATTATTACTAATATAATATTTTAGCCAACTATTCTAATTCTCAATATGACATTGGAGGAATCTCTTTATATGCTAGTGTAAGAAATTGCATTGTCGTTAAAATAAGAAAGATCGTTAGGCTAATAAAAAGTTGTCCTCGAAATGTGATGGACTAACATTTCATTATTCATAAAAAAAATAAATTTTACAATATTGAATTAATGTGTAGATGGATGAATTATTCATCACAAGAGTGAGATAATATAAAGATTAGGGTCAATTGAATTTTAAGCATAACGCTATATTATTTTTACACTTTTTATGTAAACTAAAATCTTTATTATATATAGCAACTTCCGTAATATCTAATAATGTATAAAATGGAAGAAATGAAATGTATAAAAGTTGAATAAAGAATCATGACATCATATAATTTATAAACTATGCTTGTTATATCCATAAAGTAAATATTTTATAAGAATATTATCATCTTTTAACATCATACTTATAGTTTATATAACAATAATAAGATTTAAATTTAAAAAAATTATTTCATATCTTTCAACTCCATAAAAGCAACTAAGAGAGAAATTAAAGTTTACTTTGTGAATTACTAATTAATAACTTAGTAGTTTAATATGTTATGCTCTTCTTGAGATGAAGTATATAAAGCATGGTATAAAACTCTCCACGCATAGAATTCTTATTTGAAATCGACCCAACTTAATTTTTTATGTTGCAATTTAGTATTCTTGTAATATGTAAAAATCTAAATGTGGATTGAAAATTCTCACTATTACAATTTTATATTTGAATATTATCTTATTCATCTTGTTCAGGAATATAGTTGTTGATCCTTTTCGTACAAGTTAAAAATATTAAAATACGGATGTATTGATTGTCAACTTGACTTGTCCGAGTCTTTTGTTGATTATTTCATATCAAAAGAATAATATTTTACAATAAACATCTATTATCTCATGATAATTTAAATCAAAATATGATGTTATCAATATTGTATTTATGGATAGTAAACCTGAAAATATTTGCAATTGTTTATCTTTGCTTTTATGTTAATTCTTTTACTCATATATTAAAAAAGATAAATTTTAATAATGTAATGTTAAAAGGAGTGAACTAAAAAGTCAAATATATTAAAAATCTAAAATGTCACAATTGTATAAAAAATTTACAAAACTTTAGTTTTGCCAACTCTAAGATGATAACCAATTAAAGTTCAGGATGAACGTATTTTAATGATCCAATGTTAGTTTATCATTGGCAATTAATAAGGTATTTATACTTTCTTTTTATCGCAATGTTTCAACTCATTACCGACTAGTGACTTGATATTAAATTTTTTTCATTTAACTATCATTACCAATTAGTGACTTTAAATTACATTTTTTTCATTTAACTATCATGTATGTTATTCATCATTAAAATATAATAGCTTAAAATATTGTTATAACATAATAGAGTGAGGATTTTGTGTGTTGGTCTGCTTTTATGGTGCAAATTGGAACTCTAACCTACTCTCCTGAATTTTCAATTTATGGAAATAGACTATATAATTAAATAATATTCAGAAACAATGCATCAAATTGGAACAATTATCCAACCTTTTTTTCAAGAAAACATAGAACTGATTGTTATAATAATGCTTTTAATGGATGAAAGTTGATATTTGAAATTTCATTTGGATTATCTTTTCTATAAGCTCACATTTAACCATTTCAATTTTATCGATGCTATCTGAGAGACATGTATTTTAATATTTTTTAGTTCATCTCGAAGTAAAATAATGACAACGCATACTGCATTATAGTTTATTGTTTATGATATTAAAACAATGAGCCTATAGGTGTATAGGGACTATAGGATTATGTAGAGGAGGAATGATAAAAGGTTTTATATTGAATGATTTGATGTCATCTCCAACTATAGCCTCTTTGATAGTAATGGCTAAAGAACAAAATTAATTCAATTAGTAAAATATTTTGAAATAAGATCTAAATTTTAACAATCATATCAAGCAATAAAAACTATTGTCGAATATAGCAAAATTGATATTTATAATTTCATTTGGGTCATTTTTTCCTCAAGTTGACATCTAACCATATAAATTTTATCGATAGTATTAGAGACTTTTATTTTATCATTTTTATTCATCATATATTATGATAATGATTATGCATAATGCATTAAAATTTATTTTTTATGATATTAGAAAAAATTAGCTCAAGGAGATGTAAGGTGTACTGGATTATAAAGGGGAGGTATGATTAAAGGTTTAATATCAATAGATCTGATATCATCCCCAACTATCGCCTCTTTGATAACAATGTCTAAAAAATAAAATAACTCATGTTAGTAAAATATTTTGAAAGAATATCTAAATTTTAATAATCATATGATATTATCTATAATGTTGAATAATATAGCATATTTAGTTTTGAAAAAAAAGCTATCTTGATGGCATAAAAAAAATTAGACAAATTTTCATAAACCACTTATTTTTATGGTCCACATTGAGGTGAACTTGGTGTTATTAATTATCAGTTTTAACATCGAAACATACATAATGCGTGATCATATATTATTCTAAATATCTTAAGCAAGTGAAACTATATTATTACTAATATAATATTTTAGCCAACTATTCTAATTCTCAATATGACATTGGAGGAATCTCTTTATATGCTAGTGTAAGAAATTGCATTGTCGTTAAAATAAGAAAGATCGTTAGGCTAATAAAAAGTTGTCCTCGAAACGTGATGGACTAACATTTCATTATTCGTAAAAAAAATAAATTTTGCATTATTGAATTAATGTGTAGATGGATGAATTATTCATCACAAGAGTGAGATAATATAAAGATTAGGGTCAATTGAATTTTAAGCATAAGGCTATATTATTTTTACACTTTTCATGTAAACTGAAATCTTTATTATATATAGCAACTTCCGTAATATCTAATAATGTATAAAATGGAAGAAGTGAAATGTATAAAAGTTGAATAAAGAATCATGACATCATACAATTTATAAACTATGCTTATTATATCCATAAAGTAAATATTTTATAAGAATATTATCATCTTTTAACATCATACTTATAGTTTATATAACACTATTAAGATTTAAATTTTAAAAAATTATTTCATATCTTTCAACTCCATAAAAGCAACTAAGAGAGAAATTAAAGTTTACTTTGTGAATTACTAATTAATAACTTAGTAGTTTAATATGTTATGCTCTTCTTGAGATGAAGTATATAAAGCATGGTATAAAACTCTCCACGCATAGAATTCTTATTTGAAATCGACCCAACTTAATTTTTTATGTTGCAATTTAGTATTCTTGTAATATGTAAAAATCTAAATGTGGATTGAAAATTCTCACTATTACAATTTTATATTTGAATATTATCTTATTCATCTTGTTCAGGAATATAGTTGTTGATCCTTTTCGTACAAGTTAAAAATATTAAAATACGGATGTATTGATTGTCAACTTGACTTGTCCGAGTCTTTTGTTGATTATTTCATATCAAAAGAATAATATTTTACAATAAACATCTATTATCTCATGATAATTTAAATCAAAATATGATGTTATCAATATTGTATTTATGGATAGTAAACCTGAAAATATTTGCAATTGTTTATCTTTGCTTTTATGTTAATTCTTTTACTCATATATTAAAAAAGATAAATTTTAATAATGTAATGTTAAAAGGAGTGAACTAAAAAGTCAAATATATTAAAAATCTAAAATGTCACAATTGTATAAAAAATTTACAAAACTTTAGTTTTGCCAACTCTAAGATGATAACCAATTAAAGTTCAGGATGAACGTATTTTAATGATCCAATGTTAGTTTATCATTGGCAATTAATAAGGTATTTATACTTTCTTTTTATCGCAATGTTTCAACTCATTACCGACTAGTGACTTGATATTAAATTTTTTTCATTTAACTATCATTACCAATTAGTGACTTTAAATTACATTTTTTTCATTTAACTATCATGTATGTTATTCATCATTAAAATATAATAGCTTAAAATATTGTTATAACATAATAGAGTGAGGATTTTGTGTGTTGGTCTGCTTTTATGGTGCAAATTGGAACTCTAACCTACTCTCCTGAATTTTCAATTTATGGAAATAGACTATATAATTAAATAATATTCAGAAACAATGCATCAAATTGGAACAATTATCCAACCTTTTTTTCAAGAAAACATAGAACTGATTATTATAATAATGCTTTTAATGGATGAAAGTTGATATTTGAAATTTCATTTGGATTATCTTTTCTATAAGCTCACATTTAACCATTTCAATTTTATCGATGCTATCTGAGAGACATGTATTTTAATATTTTTTAGTTCATCTCGAAGTAAAATAATGACAACGCATACTGCATTATAGTTTATTGTTTATGATATTAAAACAATGAGCCTATAGGTGTATAGGGACTATAGGATTATGTAGAGGAGGAATGATAAAAGGTTTTATATTGAATGATTTGATGTCATCTCCAACTATAGCCTCTTTGATAGTAATGGCTAAAGAACAAAATTAATTCAATTAGTAAAATATTTTGAAATAAGATCTAAATTTTAACAATCATATCAAGCAATAAAAACTATTGTCGAATATAGCAAAATTGATATTTATAATTTCATTTGGGTCATTTTTTCCTCAAGTTGACATCTAACCATATAAATTTTATCGATAGTATTAGAGACTTTTATTTTATCATTTTTTATTCATCATATATTATGATAATGATTATGCATAATGCATTAAAATTTATTTTTTATGATATTAGAAAAAATTAGCTCAAGGAGATGTAAGGTGTACTGGATTATAAAGGGGAGGTATGATTAAAGGTTTAATATCAATAGATCTGATATCATCCCCAACTATCGCCTCTTTGATAACAATGTCTAAAAAATAAAATAACTCATGTTAGTAAAATATTTTGAAAGAATATCTAAATTTTAATAATCATATGATATTATCTATAATGTTGAATAATATAGCATATTTAGTTTTGAAAAAAAAGCTATCTTGATGGCATAAAAAAAATTAGACAAATTTTCATAAACCACTTATTTTTATGGTCCACATTGAGGTGAACTTGGTGTTATTAATTATCAGTTTTAACATCGAAACATACATAATGCGTGATCATATATTATTCTAAATATCTTAAGCAAGTGAAACTATATTATTACTAATATAATATTTTAGCCAACTATTCTAATTCTCAATATGACATTGGAGGAATCTCTTTATATGCTAGTGTAAGAAATTGCATTGTCGTTAAAATAAGAAAGATCGTTAGGCTAATAAAAAGTTGTCCTCGAAACGTGATGGACTAACATTTCATTATTCGTAAAAAAAATAAATTTTGCATTATTGAATTAATGTGTAGATGGATGAATTATTCATCACAAGAGTGAGATAATATAAAGATTAGGGTCAATTGAATTTTAAGCATAAGGCTATATTATTTTTACACTTTTCATGTAAACTGAAATCTTTATTATATATAGCAACTTCCGTAATATCTAATAATGTATAAAATGGAAGAAGTGAAATGTATAAAAGTTGAATAAAGAATCATGACATCATACAATTTATAAACTATGCTTATTATATCCATAAAGTAAATATTTTATAAGAATATTATCATCTTTTAACATCATACTTATAGTTTATATAACACTATTAAGATTTAAATTTTAAAAAATTATTTCATATCTTTCAACTCCATAAAAGCAACTAAGAGAGAAATTCAAGTTTACTTTGTGAATTACTAATTAATAACTTAGTACTTTAGTATGTTATGCTCTTCTTGAGATTAAGTATATAAAGCATGGTATAAAACTCTCCACGCGTAGAATTCTTATTTGAAATCGACCCAACTTAATTTTTTATGTTGTAATTTAGTATTCTTGTAATATGTAAAAATCTAAATGTGGATTGAAAATTCTCACTATTACAATTTTATATTTGAATAATATCTTATTCACCTTATTCAGGAATATAGTTGTTGATCCTTTTTGTACAAGTTAAAAATATTAAAATACGGATGTATTGATTGTCAACTTGACTTGTTCGAGTCTTTTGTTGATTATTTTATATCAGAAGAATAATATTTTACAAAAAACATCTATTATCTCATGATAATTTAAATCAAAATATGATGTTATCAATATTGTATTTATGGATAGTAAACCTGAAAATATTTGCAATTATTTATCTTCGCTTTTATGTTAATTCTTTTACTCATATATTAAAAAAGATAAATTTTAATAATGTAATGTTAAAAGGAGTGAACTAAAAAGTCAAATATATTAAAAATCTAAAATGTCACAATTGTATAAAAATTTTGCAAAACTTTAGTTTTGCCAACACTAAGATGATAACCAATTAAAGTTTAGGATGAGTATATTTTAATGGTTCAATGCTAGTTTATCATGGGCAACTAATAAGGTATTTATACTTTCTTTTTATCGTAATGTTTCAACTCATTACCGACTAGTTACTTGATATTAAATTTTTTTCATTTAACTATCATGTAAGTTATTCATTATTAAAATATAAGAGCTTAGAATATTGTTATAATATAATGGAGTGAGGTTTTTTTAGGTTGGTTTGCTTTTGTAGTGGAAATTGGAACTCTAACCTGCTCTCACGAATTGTTAATTTATGGTAATAACCTATATAATTAAATAATATTAAGAAATAATACATCAAATTGGAACAATTATGTAATATAATGGCATAACTATATTTTATGTGGTAATAGTTATATCCAACCTTCTTTTCATGAAAACATAGAACTGATTGTTATAATAATGCTTTTTGCGGATGAAAGTTAATATTTCAAATTTTATTTGGGTTCTCTTTTCTACAAGCACATATTTAACCATTTTAGTTTTATCGATAATATTTGGGAGATGTGTATTTTAATAATTTTTAGTTTATCTAAAAGTAAAATAATGACAATGCATAATGCATTACAGTTTATTGTTTATGATACAAAGACAATGAGCCTATATGTGTATAGGGACAATAAGATTATGTAGAGGACGAATGATAAAAGGTTTTATATCGAATGATTTGATGTCATCTCTTACTATAGCCTCTTTGACAACAATGGTGAAATAATAAAATTAATTAAATTAGTAAAATATTTTAAAAATAAGCATACGAAGCAATAAAAACTATTATCGAATATAGCAAAATGAGTAAAAAAAACAAGCTTTTAGATTTGCATGAAAAGAATTGAAGATAACTCTTCACGTAACATATTTCCTATATGGTCCACATTTAGTAGAACTTGGTGTTATTTATCATTAGTTTTAATATCAAAACTATAATAATGCTAGATTATACGCTATTTCATATACTATAAACAAATAAATAATAATTATTACTAACCTAATCAAATTATGATGTTATCAATATTGTATTTATGGAAAATAAACCTGAAAATATTTGTAATTATTTATCTTTGCTTTTATTTTAATTATGTCACTCAAATCATAAAAAAGATAAATTTTAATAATGTATTGTTAAAAGGAGTGAACTAAAAAGTGAAACATATTAAAATTCTAAAATGTCACAATTGTATAAAAATTTTACAAAACTTTATTTTTGCCTACTCTAAGATTATAACCACCTAAACTTCAGGATGAGTGTATTTTAATGGTCCAATGCTAGTTTATCATAAGCAAATAATAAGGTGTTTATAATTTCTTTTTGTCACAATATTTCAATTCATTACAAATTAGTGACTTCAAATTAAATTTTTTTCATTTAACTATCATGTATGTTATTCATCAATAAAATATAATAGCTTAAAATATTGTTATAACATAATAGTGTGAGGATTTTGTTTGTTGGTCTGCTTTTGTGGTCGAAATTGGAACTCTAACCTACTCTCCTGAATTTTCAATTTATGGAAATATACTATATAATTAAATAATATTTAGAAACGATGCATCAAATTGGAACAATTATCCAACCTTCTTTTCAAGAAAACATAGAACTGATTGTTATAATAATGCTTTTCATGGATGAAAGTTGATATTTGAAATTTCATTTGGATTATCTTTTCTACAAGCTCACATTTAACAATTTCAATTTTATCGAAACTATTTGAGAGACATGTATTTTAATATTTTTTAGTTCATCTCGAAGTAAAATAATGTCAACGCATACTGCTTTATAGTTTATTGTTTATGATATTAAAACAATGAGCCTATAGGTGTATAGGGACTACAGGATTATGTAGAGGAGGAATGATAAAAGGTTTTACATTGAATGATTTGATGTCATCTCCAACTATAGCCTCTTTGATAGTAATGGCTAAAGAACAAAATTAATTAAATTAGTAAAATATTTTGAAATAAGATCTAAATTTTAACAAGCATACGAGGCAATAAAAACTATTGTCGAATATAGCAAAATTGATATTTATAATTTCATTTGGGTCATTTTTTCCTCAAGATGACATCTAACCATATAAATTTTATCGATAGTATTAGAGACTTTTATTTTATCATTTTTTATTCATCATATATTATGATAATGATAATGCATAATGCATTAAAATTTATTTTTTATCATATTAGAAAAAATTAGCTCAAGGAGATGTAACGTGTATTGGATTATAAAGGGGAGATATGATTAAAGGTTTAATATCAATAGATCTGATATCATCCCCAACTATCGCCTCTTTGATAACAATGTCTAAAAAATAAAAGTAACTCATGTTAGTAAAATATTTTGAAAGAATATCTAAATTTTAATAATCATATGACATTATCTATAATGTTGAATAATATAGCATATTTAGTTTTAAAAAAAAGCTATCTTGATGGCATTAAAAAAACTAGACAAATTTTCATAAACCACTTATTTTTATGGTCCACATTGAGATGAACTTGGTGTTATTAATCATAAGTTTTAATATCGAAACATACATAATGCATGATCATATATTATTCCAAATATCTTAAGCAAGTGAAACTATATTATTACTAATATAATATTTTAGCCAACTATTCTATTTCTCAATATGACGTTGGAGGAATCTCTTTATATGCTAGTGTAAGAAATTGCATTGTCATTAAAATAAGAAAGATCGTTAGGCCAATAAGAAGTTGTCTTCGAAACGTGATGGACTAATATTTCATTATTTGTAAAAAAAATAAATTTTGCATTATTGAATTAATGTGTAGATGGATGAATTATTTATCACAAGAGTGAGATAATATAAAGATTAGGGTCAATTGAATTTTAAGCATAAGGCTATATTATTTTGACACTTTTCATGTAAACTGAAATCTTCATTATATATAGCAACTTCCGTAATATCTAATAATGTATAAAATGGAAGAACTGAAATGTATAAAAGTTGAATAAAGAATCATGACATCATACAATTTATATACTATGCTTGTTATATCCATAAAGTAAATATTTTATAAGAATATTATCATCTTTTAACATCATACTTATAGTTTATATAACACTATTAAGATTTAAATTTTAAAAAAATTATTTCATATCTTTCAACTCCAAAAAAGCAACTAAGAGAGAAATTAAAGTTTACTTTGTGAATTACTAATTAATACCTTAGTAGTTTAATATGTTATGCTCTTCTTGAGATGAAGTATATAAAGCATGGCATAAAACTCTCCACGCATAGAATTCTTATTTGAAATCGACCCAACTTAATTTTTTATGTTACAATTTAGTATTCTTGTAATATTTAAAAATCTAAATGTGGATTGAAAATTCTCACTATTATAATTTTATATTTGAATAATATCCTATTCACCTTGTTCATGAATATAGTTGTTGATCCTTTTCGTACAAGTTAAAAATATTAAAATACAGATGTATTGATTGTCAACTTGACTTGTTCGAGTCTTTTGTTGATTATTTTATATCAAAAGAATAATATTTTACAATAAACATCTATTATCTCATGATAATTTAAATCAAAATATGATGTTATCAATATTGTATTTATGGATAGTAAACCTGAAACTATTTGTAATTATTTATCTTCGCTTTTATGTTAATTCTTTTACTCATATATTAAAAAAGATAAATTTTAATAATGTAATGTTAAAAGGAGTGAACTAAAAAGTCAAATATATTAAAAATCTAAAATGTCACAATTGTATAAAAATTTTACAAAACTTTAGTTTTGCCAACTCTAAGATGATAACCAATTAAAGTTCACGATGAGCGTATTTTAATGGTCCAATGCTAGTTTATCATGGGCAACTAATAAGGTATTTATACTTTCTTTTTATCGCAATGTTTCAACACATTACCGACTAGTGACTTGATATTAAATTTTTTTCATTTAACTATCTTGTAAGTTATTCATCATTAAAATATAAGAGCTTAGAATATTGTTATAATATAATGGAGTGAGGTTTTTTTAGGTTGGTTTGCTTTTGTAGTGGAAATTGGAACTCTAAGCTGCTCTAATGAATTGTTAATTTATGGTAATAACCTACATAATTAAATAATATTGAGAAATAATACATCAAATTGGAACAATTATGTAATATAATGACATAACTATATTTTATGTGATAATAGTTATATCCAACCTTCTTTTCATGAAAACATAGAACTGATTGTTATAATAATGCTTTTCACGAATGAAAATTAATATTTGAAATTTTATTTTGGTTATCTTTTCTACAAGCTCATATTTAACCATTTTAGTTTTATCGATAATATTTGAGAGATATGTATTTTAATAATTTTTAGTTCATCTCAAAGTAAAATAATGACAATGCATAATGCATTACAGTTTATTGTTTATGATATAAAGATAATGAGCCTATAGGTTTATAGGGACAATAAGATTATATAGAGGAGGAATGATAAAAGGTTTTATATCAAATGATTTGATGTCATCTCTAGCTATAGCCTCTTTGACAACAATGGCTAAATAACAAAATTAATTCAATTAGTAAAATATTTTAAAAACAAGCATACGAAGCAATAAAAACTATTGTCGAATATAGCAAAATTAGTAAAAGAAACAAGCTTTTAGATTTGCATGAAAAGACTTGAAGATAACTCTTCACATAACATATTTCCTATATGGTGCACATTTAGTAGAACTTGGTGTTATTTATCATTAGTTTTAATATCAAAACTATAATAATACTGGATTATACGCTATTTCAAATACTATAAACAAATAATAATAATTATTACTAACCTAATCAAATTATGATGTTATCAATATTGTATTTATGGAAAATAAACCTAAAAATATTTGTAATTATTTATTTTGCTTTATTTTAATTATTTTCACTCAATCCTAAAAAAGATAAATTTTAAAAATGTATTGGTTAAAAGGAGTGAAGAAAAAAGTCAATTTAAAAATCTAAAATATCACATTTATAAAAATTTACAAAACTTTAGTTTGTCTACTGAAAGAGTATAACCACTTAAGTTCAGGATGAGTGTATTTTAATGGTCTACTAGTTTTTCATGGGCAACTAATAAGGTATTTATACTTTCTTTTTATAGCAATGTTTCAACTCATTACCAACTAGTAACTTGAAATTAATACCTTAGTAGTTTAATATGTTATGCTCTTCTTGAGATAAAGTATATAAAGCATAGTATAAAACTCTTAACGCATAGAATTCTTATTTGAAAAGAGACCCAACTTTATTTTTTTATGTTGTCAATTTAGTATTCTTGTTATATGTAAAAATATAAATGTGGATTAAAAATTCTCACTTTTATATTTTATATTTGAATAATATCTTGTTTACCTTGTTTCAGGAATATAGTTGATGATCCTCTTCATACAAGTTAAAAATATTAAAATACAGATGTATTGATTGTCAACTTAACTTGTTTAAGTCCTTTGTTGATTATTTATATCAGAAGAATAATATTTTACAATAAATATATATTATCTCATTATAATTTAAATCAAAATATGATGTTATCAATATTGTATTTATGGATAATAAACCTGAAAATATTTGTAATTATTTATCTTTGCTTTTATTTTAATTCTTTTACTCAAATCCTAAAAAAGATAAATTTTAATAATGTATTGTTAAAAGGAGTGAACTAAAAAGTCAAACATATTAAAAATCTAAAATGTCACAATCGTATAAAAATTTTACAAAACGTTAGTTTTGCCAACTCTAAAATTATAACCACTAAGAGTTAAGGATGAGTATATTTTAATGATCCAATGCTAGTTTATCATGGCAACTAATAAGGTATTTATACTCTCTTTTTATGATAATGTTTCAACTCATTACCAACAAGTGACTTAAAATTAAAATTTTTTTATTTATCTATCATGTAAGTTATTCATCATTAAAATATAAGAGCTTAGAATATTGTTATAATATAATGGAGTGAGGATTTTGTGTGTTGGTCTACTTTTCTAGTGGAAATTGGAACTCTATCCTGCTCTCACGAATTGTCAATTTATGGCATAGACTATATAATTAAATAATATTGAGAATCAATACATTATATTGGAACAATTATGTAATATAATGAAATAACTATATTTTATGTGGTAATAGTTATATCCAACCTTCTTTTCAAGAAAACATAGAACTCGATTGCTATAATAATGCTTTTCATAGTTAAAAGTTAATATTTAAAATTTCATTTGGGTTATCTTTTCTACAAGCTCACATTTAACTATTTCAATTTTATAGATAATATTTGAGAGACGTCTTATTTAATAATTTTTAGTTCATCTCGAAGTAAAATAATAACAACGCATAATGCATTACAATTTATTGTTTATGATATTAAGATAATGAGCCTATAGGTGTATAGGGACTACAGGATTATGTAGAGGAGGAATGATAAAAGGTTTTATATTGAATGATTTGATGTCATCTCCAACTATAGCCTCTTTGATAGCAATGGCTAAAGAACAAAATTAATTTAATTAGTAAAATATTTTAATTTAAAACAAGATCTAAATTTTAACAAGCATATGAAGCAATAAAAACTATTATCGAATATAGCAAAATTAGTAAAAGAAACAAGCTTTTAGATTGGCATGAAAAGAATTAAGGATAACTCTTCACGATAACATATTTCCTATATGGTGCACATTTAGTAGAACTTGGTGTTATTTATCATTAGTTTTAATATCAAAACTATAATAATACTGGATTATACGCTATTTCAAATACTATAAACAAATAAATAATAATATTACTAACCTAATCAAATTATGATGTTATCAATATTGTATTTATGGAAAATAAACCTAAAAATATTTGTAATTATTTATTTTTGCTTTTATTTTAATTATTTCACTCAAATCCTAAAAAAGATAAATTTTAAAAATGTATTGTTAAAGGAGTGAAGAAAAAAGTCAAACATATTAAAAATCTAAAATATCACAATTTTATAAAAATTTTACAAAACTTTAGTTTTGTCTACTGAAAGATTATAACCACTTAAAGTTCAGGATGAGTGTATTTTAATGGTCTACTAGTTTTTCATGGGCAACTAATAAGGTATTTATACTTTCTTTTTATAGCAATGTTTCAACTCATTACCAACTAGTAACTTGAAATTAATACCTTAGTAGTTTAATATGTTATGCTCTTCTTGAGATAAAGTATATAAAGCATAGTATAAAACTCTTAACGCATAGAATTCTTATTTGAAAAGAGACCCAACTTTATTTTTTTATGTTGTCAATTTAGTATTCTTGTTATATGTAAAAATATAAATGTGGATTAAAAATTCTCACTTTTATAATTTTATATTTGAATAATATCTTGTTTACCTTGTTCAGGAATATAGTTGATGATCCTCTTCATACAAGTTAAAAATATTAAAATACAGATGTATTGATTGTCAACTTAACTTGTTTAAGTCCTTTGTTGATTATTTTATATCAGAAGAATAATATTTTACAATAAATATATATTATCTCATTATAATTTAAATCAAAATATGATGTTATCAATATTGTATTTATGGATAATAAACCTGAAAATATTTGTAATTATTTATCTTTGCTTTTATTTTAATTCTTTTACTCAAATCCTAAAAAAGATAAATTTTAATAATGTATTGTTAAAAGGAGTGAACTAAAAAGTCAAACATATTAAAAATCTAAAATGTCACAATCGTATAAAAATTTTACAAAACGTTAGTTTTGCCAACTCTAAAATTATAACCACTAAGAGTTAAGGATGAGTATATTTTAATGATCCAATGCTAGTTTATCATGGGCAACTAATAAGGTATTTATACTCTCTTTTTATGATAATGTTTCAACTCATTACCAACAAGTGACTTAAAATTAAAATTTTTTTATTTATCTATCATGTAAGTTATTCATCATTAAAATATAAGAGCTTAGAATATTGTTATAATATAATGGAGTGAGGATTTTGTGTGTTGGTCTACTTTTCTAGTGGAAATTGGAACTCTATCCTGCTCTCACGAATTGTCAATTTATGGCAATAGACTATATAATTAAATAATATTGAGAATCAATACATTATATTGGAACAATTATGTAATATAATGAAATAACTATATTTTATGTGGTAATAGTTATATCCAACCTTCTTTTCAAGAAAACATAGAACTCGATTGCTATAATAATGCTTTTCATAGTTAAAAGTTAATATTTAAAATTTCATTTGGGTTATCTTTTCTACAAGCTCACATTTAACTATTTCAATTTTATAGATAATATTTGAGAGACGTCTTATTTAATAATTTTTAGTTCATCTCGAAGTAAAATAATAACAACGCATAATGCATTACAATTTATTGTTTATGATATTAAGATAATGAGCCTATAGGTGTATAGGGACTACAGGATTATGTAGAGGAGGAATGATAAAAGGTTTTATATTGAATGATTTGATGTCATCTCCAACTATAGCCTCTTTGATAGCAATGGCTAAAGAACAAAATTAATTTAATTAGTAAAATATTTTAAAACAAGATCTAAATTTTAACAAGCATATGAAGCAATAAAAACTATTATCGAATATAGCAAAATTAGTAAAAGAAACAAGCTTTTAGATTTGCATGAAAAGAATTAAGGATAACTCTTCACGTAACATATTTCCTATATGGTCTATATTTAGTAGAACTTAGGTGTTATTTATCATTAGTTTTAATATCAAAAGTACAATAATGCTGGATCATACGCTATTTCAAATACTATAAATAAATAAATAATTATTATTACTGACTTAAGATTTTTGCCAACTCTTCAAATGTTGAAGATGATGTTGGAGCAAGCTTATCAGACGCTATTGGGAAAAATTGTATTGTCATTAAGAGAAGGAAGACCAGCAGGCTAATAAGAAGTTGTCTTAGAAACATAATGGGCCAACACTTGATTATTTGTAAAAAAATTTACAATATTGAAGTAATATATCTTACTGGATGAATTGTTCATCACAAGAGTGAGTTGCTTTAAAGATTAGGATCAATTAAATATTTTGCATAAGGTTTTGATTTTTTGAAACTAACCATGTTCGTCTAAAAACTGAAATCTTCATTGTATATTGTAACTTTCTTTGTATGCAATAACATATCTCATGGTAGAAGTGAAATGTATGTAAATTAAATAAAGAATTGTGACCTTATAGACTATGTTTGTTATATTTATTAATTAAATATTTTATAGAAATAATGTCATCTTTTAACATAATGCTTATACTTAATGTAACAATCTAAGATTGTTGTATGGTAAGTTGAAAAAAATCTATTCCATATCCTTCAAGTGCATAAATATAATTGAGAGAGGAATAAGCATCTCTTTTGTAAATTGGCTAGTAATCCTTTAGTCATCCAATACTTTTATATTCTTTTTGGAATCAATTACACGAGGCATGGTTC
Source organism: Musa balbisiana (assembly GCA_004837865.1). Lineage (NCBI taxonomy): Eukaryota > Viridiplantae > Streptophyta > Magnoliopsida > Zingiberales > Musaceae > Musa > Musa balbisiana. The sequence goes on from PYDT01000086.1 coordinate 103,576, forward strand.
TAAACTCCACACATAGAAATCTTATTTGAAAATAGAACCAACTTAATTTATTTGATGATCAACTTTCTTGTAATTTATGAAAATCTAAACATGATGCAAAAATTCTCTCATAGAAATTATGATTTGAATAATATCTAGTTCACCTTCTCTATGAACCTAGTTGATGATCCTCTTCATACAAGTTAAAAATATCAAAATGTGCATGAAATTATTGTCAATTTAACTTATTCGAGATATTTGTTCATTATTTTATATCAAAAGTACAAAACATTTCAAGAAACATCAAGTATATCATGATAATTTGAGTCAAAATATGATGTTATCATGATTTTAAACAAACATGGCAAAGTTAGAAATATTTGTAAAAAAAACTTCCATTTTGTGTTAATTTGTTTCCCTCATGCTAAATAACAAAGATAAATTTTAATAATCAATCATATAAAGGTGTGAACTAAAAAGTCAAACATAATAAAAATCTAAGAAGGCAAATTTGATATTTTATTAAAATATCTTAAATATTTTTTTTGCCAACATTGACATTACAATCACTTAAACTTCAAGATGAGCAAATTCTAATGCTATAAGATTATTTTATTATAGGTAGCTTATAATGTATTGAGAGTTTCTTTTTATAGAAATGTTTCGACTTGGTAAATGCTAGTGACTTGAACTAGGAATTTATTCATTTAACTAACGACTATGTTATTCATTATCAAAACCTAGTAGCTAATAATATAATTATACTTTAATAAAGTTTGTGTTATGTACATTGGTTTGCATTTGTAGAGGAAATTGAAAATCTACCCCTATTACAAGAATTGCACATTTACAATAATAAACTATATAATTGAATAATATTAAAAAAAATCCATCTTGTTGGAAAATTTCTGCAATATAATGATATAACTTGATTTCATGTGGTAGTAGTGATGTCAAAACTTCTTTTCTTATAAACTTGAATGTTTCTACTTCTAGAAATAGAAAGAGAGCATTCTTTGATATAATAATACTTGTCACGATTATGGACAATATATAACTACTCAAAATTGATATTTATAATTTTATTTGGATCATTTTTTCCTGAAGTCGACATCTAACCATATCAATTTTATCGATAGTATTAGAGATTTTTATTTTATCATTTTTTATTCATCACATATTATGGTAATGATAATGCATATTGCTTTAAAATTTATTTTTTATTATATTAGAAAACAATTAGCTAAGGAGATGTAAAGTGTATTGAATTATAAAGGGGAGATATGATTAAAGGTTTAATATCAATAGATCTGATCTCATCCCCAACTATCACCTCTTTGATAGCAATGACTAAAAAATGAAAGTAATTCATGTTAGTAAAATATTTTGAAAGAAGATCTAAATTTTAATAATTATATGATATTATCTAAAATGTTGAATAATATAGCATAATTAGTTTTTGAAAAAAGCTATCTTGATGGCATTAAAAAAATAGACAAATTTTTATAAATCACTTATTTTTATGGTCTACATTGAAGTGAACTTGGTGTTATTAAACAAAGTTTTAACATCAAAACATGCATAATGCTTTATCGTATATTATTCCAAATATCTTAAGCAAGTGAAACTATATTATTACTAATATAAGATTTTAGCCAACTATTCTAATTCTCAAGATGATGTTGGAGCAATCTCTTTATATGCTAGTGCAAAAAATTATATTGTCGTTAAAAGAAGGAAGATCGTTAGGCCAATAAGAAGTTGTCTTCGAAACATGATGGACTAACATTTCATTATTCATAAAAAAAATAAATTTTGCATTATTGAAGTAATGTGTAGATGGATAAATTATTCATCACAAGAGTGAGATAATATAAAGATTAGGGTCAATTGAATTTTATGCATAAGGCTATATTATTTTAACACTTTTCATTTATACTAAAATCTTCATTGTATATAGCAACTTCCGTAGTATCTAATAATGTATAAAATGGAAGAAGTGAAATGTATAAAAGTTGAATAAAGAATCGTGATAGAGAAAAAAGAAAATTTTCAAGAAAAATGCTTTCCTCCTTTTGTTTTAACTCATTGATTGATTTAATACATGCTTGTTCTTTTCTTTTATCCCAATCCATGCATCATTCATTAACATAGAAAAAGATCTTTCAAAAGATTGCAAAGTTCGATAATCACAAAAATCATCGTGCATCATTTCGAAAGAAAACTCATTAAGCATGATCATTATGTATAACTTCAAATCAAACATGATTTCATTTATTTTCAAAATATTGATAGGACATACAAGGCAAAGAAATTATTAAACATAAAGCATATTCATCAATCATGGTTTAATTGAGCATAAGGTATTTTCAACCAAAATCATTTTGTTATTTGTTGTTGTCTCCGAAAGTGACATACCCTTCTTCTTTGCTAGTGAGCATAGAGAAATGAAATGGATCTCTTCGAGCATCCACTATCAAGATACCATCTCTTGCTCCTAGCTTATGAGTTTGTCTATAAAAAAGGATGGTTTTTAGGTACTCATTTGATTTTGGGTGCCTCAAAAATTGATCTACCAATTTTGTTATTCATCATTGAACTATTTATAGTTCCTTTAGGAACCCATATCAACTTATGTGGACTAATTTTCCTAAATGGACATTTGTAAGCAACATATCCGAATTTATAACAAAAGTTGCATTTCAAATAAGGCAAAACATGTAATGTGGGTCCTTTAATGAAAGTGGTAGGATTTCGGTGAGATCCTCTCACAAAACCAATTCCACTTCTATTATGCGATGTGACCCTTGTTTGCAAGGATCATGTCAAAGCCCTTGCTACCAACCTTAAACTAGTTTAAGGTCTCTTTAAGTAGTAAATTTTTATTTTTTATTGCTTCTAAGTGTTCACACATAGAGCATGGAGGAGTTTGAAGACTATCAAGTTTATTTTGTAGTAAGACATGCTCTTTCTTTAATAGATTAAACTTCTGACTAATAGTTTTATACTCATCAAATAATTCATGAAAAGTGATAGAAAGTTCATCGAAAGATAAATCTTTATTAATTAAATCATATACCTCTTCTCCTAAAGCCATTAGCGCGAAGTTTGCCTCCTCTTTGTTGCTAGCTTCTTCACTTTCAAAATCACTTGAATCATCCCAAGTTGCTTTTAAAGCTTTCTTCTTCTTCGGTTGCCTCTTCTTGGCTTAGGGGCATTCATTTTTTAAGTGCTCTGGCTTCTTGCATTCGTAGCATATTACTTAGTCATTTTTATGTTCAAGTTTATTTTTGGTGTTATTTTTAAATTTGTTCTTTCTTATAAATTTTTTAAATTTTTGAGTAAACGTGCAATGTTATCGTCACTGACCTCATCACTTGATGTTCCTTTCAAGTGGTCTTCTTGTGATGTAAGTGTCATATCCTTCTTGTTCTTTGGAAGAGGGTTCTTGAGCTCTTCATAAGCATGAACGTCATTTCGTAGGTCATTAGAGACCCAATAAGTTCTTCGAGAGGAAATGTTTTAAGGTCCTTGGCCTCTTGAATGGCCGTAACTTTTGGATCCCAACTCTTTGGAAGGGATCTTAAGATTTTAATTACTAGTTCAAAGTTAGAAAAACCTTTACCAAGAGCTTTGAGTCCATTGATGACATCTGTGAAACGGTTGTACATGTCTCCGATGGACTCACTTGGTTTCATTTAGAAAAGTTCATAAGAGTGCACAAGAATGTTGATTTTGGATTCTTTCACTTGGCTAGTGCCTTCATGAGTGACCTCAAGAGTACTCGAAATATCAAAAGCCAAATCACAAATTGAAATACGATTAAATTCATTTTGTCCAATGCACAAAACAAGGCATTCATAGCCTTTACGTTTAAAGCAAAAACCTTCTTCTCCGATTCATCCCATTCGCTCATCGGAATAGAAGATTTTTTAAATCCATTTTTGATAGTAGTCCAAAGCAATCCATGGAAATGAGAAAGATCCTCATTCGAGTCTTCCAATATATGTAATCCGACCCATTAAACATAGGCGGACGTATAATAGAATGACCCTCATGCATGCCGGAGTATGCCATCTCTCTTGGGTATTAAACCAAATATGAGAGTGAGCCTTGCTCTGATACCAATTGTTAGGATCGGAGTGGCACTAAGAATTAGTGCAGCGGATTAAAATTTGTAAGTTTGAAAATGATTTCGTAAATGCGTAGAGATTTCGATTCGAGATTGAATAACTTGGCAAAAGTAGCTTGAGTAAAGTTAGAAGATGAAAACCGAAAGCTTGCTGCTATGTAAATAACGATTTCAGAAAGGTAAACACTCACACATTCAAGGAACACACCAATTTAAAGTGGTTCGGTCAAATGACCTACATCTACTTGCGAAGCCTTCTTCGATGAGGCTTCCAACTTCCACTAGCAAATCTCTTTGAAGGGGAAAAACAAATACCCCCTCTTACAACCTTTTACAAGTGGTTCACACTCTTACAAATTTTCAAAGAGAAAGAGGGAGGTGAACACTTAAGCTATTGAAAACAAAACTTGCTAAAGACTTTGCTAAAGCTTTATCTCAATCTCTTACTTTTCAAAAAGGTTGTCTTCTCTACTGAGAATTGAGGGGTATTTATAGGCCCCAAGAGGATTCAAATTTGGGCTCCAAATTTGAATTCGTTTGGGTTTCCCGATGCTAGCGGTGCCACCGCCTATCAATGGCGATGCCACTGCCTGTCAGTGTTTGATACTGACAGTGTACTCGCCCGACCTTTCGGGTGCTGGGCGGTGCCACCGCCTAGTGCGACGGTACCACCGCCCGACCTTTCGGGTTTTGGGCGGTGCCACCGCCTGACCTTACGGGTCACTGGTTGGGTTCCAAATTTGGCCCAAACCAGTTCATATTCGGGCCTAGTTGGCCCCTAACCAGGTTATAAGATTAACTCTTAATCTTAACCCTAATTACATGCAAACTACGAAGTTAAGACATAGTCCTAAGCAGGTTTTTAACCGGCAACGTCGAGTTTCCTTCCGGCGAGCTTTCCGGCGAACTTCTGGTGGACTTCCGATACACCCTCGGATTTCTTCCAGCGGACTCCCAGTAGGCTCCTGGTCTTGTGGCGAGTTCAACGAGTCATTGGCAAGTAACCAAACCTTCTCATTGATCTCTGTGAACCTCCGACGATCTCTTTGGTGGACTTCCGAAAACTTCGGCAAGTCCCCGATTTCTTCTCGGTTGGTTCCAGCAGCACTTCTAACGAATCTTCGGACTCTTGGCGGACTCTCGAACACCCATCAAACTTGACTCCAGTAGACTTGCTTTATGTCTTCAAGCTATCATAGTTAATCCTGCATATGTAAAACAAAACATTGATCGAGACAATTAATTCTAAGCAATTAATCAAGTTGTCCGGCATGTCATTGGTCCCTCGACGTTTTGTCTGATTCTTCGGCGCATCGTCCTCTCTTGCGGCCTATTGCCTAATCAGCCAGTTGACTCTGCAACTCCAATATCCTTAGCACAATCTCCGCTCTTCTTGGCCCGATGCCCGAATCCATGGCCCGAAGCCTTCTATCGATACGTCGATCGATCCACCGACCTGACGTCTAATCTTCTGACATGTTCCTCCGGCCCAACATGATTCTTTCTGCTTTAATTGTCTCATCCTGATCGAAGTATCCTGCGTCACTCAAAACACAGATTAAATCATAAACACATATTTAAGATATTTTAATAAAATATCAAATTTGTCTTCTTAGATTTTGATTATATTTGACTTTTTAGTTCACACCTTTATACAATTGATTATTTAAATTCATCTATATTATTTAGCATAAGGGAAACAAATTAATAGAAAATGAAAGATATTTTTTTACAAATATTTCTAACATTGTCATGCTTGTTTAAAATCACGATAACATCATATTATGACTCAAATTATCATGATATACTTGATGTTTATTGAAATGTTTTGTACTTTTGATATAAAATAATGAACAAACATCTCCAATAAGTCAAATTGACAATAATTTCATCCACATTTTGATATTTTTAACTTGTACAAAGAAGATCATCAACAAGGTTCATGGAAAAGGTGAACTAGATATTATTCAAATCATAATTTCTAAGAGTGAGAATTTTTGCACCCTGTTTAGATTTTTAGAAATTATAAGAAAGTTGATCGTCAGAAAAATTAAGTTAGTTCTATTTTCAAATAAGATTTCTATGTGTGGAGTTTAGAACCATGCCTCGGGTAATTGATCACAAAAAGAGCATAAAGTATTGGATGACTAAAGGATTACTAGCCAATTTGCAAAAGAGATGCTTATTCCTCTCTCAATTATATTTATGCACTTGAAGGATATAGAATAGATTTTTTTCAACTTTCCATACAACAATCATAGATTATTACATAAAGTATAATCATTATGTTGAAAGATAATATTATTTCTATAAAATGATGATATATTATTGCATACAAAGAAGATCATCAACTAGGTTTTGTGCTTTTGAACAAACATCTCCAATAAGTCAAATTGACAATAATTGTTACATACAACAATTATTTTAACTGGAATAGATTTATTTTTTTCAACTTTCCATACAACAATCTTATATTGTTACATAAAGTATAAGCATTATGTTAAAAGATGACATTATTTCTATAAAATATTTAATTAATAAATATAACAAGCATAGTGTATAAGGTCATAATTCATTATTTAATTTATATACATTTCGCTTCTACTATGAGATATGTTCTTGCATACAAAGAAAGTTACAATATATAATGATGATTTCAGTTTCTAGACGACTATGGTCAGTTTCAAAAAACTAAAACCTTATGTATAATGTTTAATTGATCCTAATCTTTAAAGAAACTCACTCTTGTGATGAACAATTCATCCATCGAGATATATTACTTTAATATTTTAATTTTTTTACAAATAATCAAGTGTTGGCCCATCATGTTTCTAAGACAACTTCTCATTAGCCTAATGGTCTTCATCCTCTTAACGATAATGTAATTTTTCGTAGTAGCATCTGATGAGCTTGGACCAACATCATCTTCAGCATTAGAAGAGTTGGCAAAAATCTTAGGTCAGTAATAATTATTATTTATTTGTTTATAGTATTTGAAATAGCGTATGATCTAGCATTATTATAGTTTTGATATTAAAATTGATGATAAATAACACCAAGTTCTACTAAATGTAGACCATATAGGAAATATATTATGTGAATAGTTATCTTCAATTCTTTTCGTGCAAATCTAAAAGCTTATTTCTTTTACTAATTTTGCTATATTCAAAAATAGTTTTTATTGCTTCGTATGCTTATGAAAATTTAGATCTTGTTTCAAAATATTTTACTAATTGAATTAATTTTGTTCTATAGCCATTGCTATCAAAGAGGCTATAGCTGGATATGACATCAAATCATTCGATATAAAACCTTTTATCATTCCTCCTTAACATAATCCTGTAGTCCATATACACTTATAGGCACATTGTCTTAGTATCATAAACAATAAACTGTAATGCATTATGCATTGTCATTATTTTACTTCGAGATGAACTTAAAAATTATTAAAATACACATCTCTGAAATATTATCGATAAAATTGAAATGGTTAAATGTGAGTTTGTAGAAAAGATAACCCAAATGAAATTTCAATTATTAACTTTCATCCGTGAAAAATATTATTATAACAATCGGTTCTATGTTTTCTTGAAAAAAAGGTTGGATATAATTATTACCACATAAAATATAGTTATGTCATTATATTACATAATTCTTCCAATATAATGTATTATTTTTTAATATTATTTAATTATATAGTCTATTGCAATAAATTAAAAATTCATGAGAGCGGGTTAGAGTAACAATTTCCACTACAAAATCGACCAACACACAAAATCCTCACTCCAATATATTATAATAATATTCTAAGCTCTTATATTTTAATGATGAATAACTTACATGATAGTTAAATGAAAAAATTTTAATTTTAAGTCACTAGTTGAAAATGAGTTGAAACATTGTTATAAAAAGATAGTATAAATACCTTATTAGTTGCCCATGATAAACTAGAATTGGAGCATTAAAATACACTCATCCTGAACTCTAAGTGGTTATAATCTTAGAGTAGGCAAAACTAAAGTTTTGTAAAAATTTTATACAATTGTGACATTTTTTATTTTTAATATGTTTACTTTTTTAGTTCACTTCTTTTAATAATACATTATTAAAATTTATCTTTTTTAGGATTTGATTAAAATAATTTATTATCCATAAATACAATATTGATAACATCATATTTTGATTTAAATTATCATGAGATAATATATGTTTATTGTAAAATATTATTCTTCTGATATAAAATAATCAACAAAAGACTCGAACAAGTCAAGTTGACAATCAATTCATCCGTATTTTAATATTTTTAACTTGTACGAAGAGAATCATCAACATATTCCTAAACAAGGTGAACAAAATATTATTCAAATATAAAATTGTAATAGTGAGAATTTTCAATCGACATTTAGATTTTTACATATTATAATAATACTAAATTGACAACATAAAAAATTAAGTTGGGTCTCTTTTCAAATAAGAATTCTATGCGTTGAGAGTTTTATACCATGCTTTATATACTTTATCTCAAAAAGAGCATACCGTATTAAACTATTAAGGTATTAATTAGTAATTTACAAAGTAAACTTTAATTCATTTCTTAGTTACTTTTATGCACTTGAAAGATTTGAAATAATTTTTTTTAAATTTATATCTTAATAGTGTTATATAAATTATAAGTATCATGTCAAAATATGATAATATTCTTATAAAATATTTACTTTATGGATATAACAAGCATAGTTTATAAATTGTATGATGTCACGATTCTTTATTCAATTTTTATACATTTCACTTCTTCCATTTTATACATTATTAGATACTACAGAATTTGCTATATACAATAAAGATTTCAATTCACATATAAAGTGTTAAAATAATATATCTTTGTGCATAAAATTCTTTTGACCCTAATCTTTATATTACCTCACTTTTGTATAAATAATTCATCCATCTAAACATTACTTCAATAATGCAAAATTTATTTTTTTTTACGAATAATGAAATGTTAGTCCATCACGTTTCGAATACAACTTCTTATTGGCCTAACGATCTTCCTTCTTTTAATGACAATGTAATTTTTTGCACTAGCATATAAAGCCATTGTGTTAGAACCCTTGCAGATTCTAAGCTTGGGGTTGATCTCTTTAGGGGATCAAGCCTCCTGGAACTCTATAGGGATTCCTTCCTCTAAGTTGCTGCTCAAAGGCTGCAGAAAAGATTCATCTATTGCTTATCAAAAGAGTAGGAATACATGACTATTTATAGGGTTTCTAAACCCTAACTCCTAATAGGACTCTTACTCAAGACTCCTACTCAATTAAGACTTCTACTCAAGACTCCTAATAGGACTCATACTCAAGACTCCTATTCCTTTACAACTCCTAATAAATAACCTCCAAACCCTAGCCGGCCTCTTCACCTCTTTAATAAGGGTCGGCTTAGGTAGGTTTTACATGAATGCCCCTATCAATTAGGACTCTCCTAGCTAGAGTCCTAACACATTGCTCCAATATCATCTTCAAAATTAGAATAGTTGACTAAAATATTATATTAGTAATAATATAGTTTCACTTGCTTAAGATATTTGGAATAATGTACGATCACACATTATGCATGTTTTGATATTAAAACTTATGATTAATAACACCAAGTTCACCTCAATGTGGATCATAAAAATAAGTGGTTTATGAAAATTTATCTAGTTTTCTTAATGCCATCAAGATAGCTTTTTTTTAAACTAATTATGCTATATTATTCAACATTTTAGATAATATCATATGATAATAAAAATTTAGATATTCTTTCAAAATATTTTACTAACATGAATTACTTTTAGTTTTTAGCTATTGCTATCAAAGAGGCGATAGTTGGGGATGAGATCAGATCTATTGATATTAAACCTTTAATCATACATCCCCTTTATAATCCAGTACACCTTACATCTCCTTGAGCTAATTTAATTTTTTCTAATATCATAAAAAATAAATTTTAATTCATTATGCATTATTAGTATCGTAATATGTGATGAATAAAAAATGATAAAATAAAAGTCTCTAATACTATTGATAAAATTGATATAGTTAGATGTCAATTTGAGGAAAAAATGACCCAAACGAAATTATAAATATCAATTTTGAGTAGTTATAGATTGTCCATAATCGTCACAAGTAGTATTATATAAATGAATGATCTCTTTCTATTTCTAGAAATAGAAACATTAAAGTTTAGAAGAAAGAAAGTTTTGACATCACTATTACCACATGAAATCAAGTTATATCATTAAGTTGCAGAAATTTTTCAACAAGATGGATATTTTTTTTTATATTATTCAATTATATAGTTTATTATTGTAATGTGCCTTTCTAGTAATAGAGGTAGATTTTTAATTTCCTCTATAAATGCAAACCAATATACATAACACTAACTCTATTAAAGTACAATTATATTATTAGCTACTAGCTTTTGATAATGAATAACGTAGTCATTATTTAAATAAACAAATTCTCAGTTCAAGTCACTAGCATGTACCAAGTCGAAACATTTCTATAAAAAGAAACTCTCAATACATTATAAGTTATCTATAATAAAATAATCTTAGTGCATTAGAATTTGCTCATCTTGAAATTTAAGTGATTGTAATGTCAATGTTGGCAAAATAAATATTTAATTATTTTAATAAAATATCAAATTTGTCTTCTTAGATTTTGATTATGTTTGACTTTTTACTTCACACATTTAGACAATTGATTATTAAAATTCATCTTTGTTATTAGCATGAGGGAAACAAATTAACACAAAATGAAAGATATTTTTTTACAAATACTTCTTACTTTGCCATGCTTGTTTGAAATCATGATAACATCATATTATGACTCAAATTATCATGATATAATTGATGTTTATTGAAATGTTTTGTGCTTTTGATATAAAATAATGAACAAACATCTCGAATAAGTCAAATTGACAATAATTTCATCCACATTTTGATATTTTTAACTTGTACGAATAAGATCATCAACTAGGGTCATGAAAAAGGTAAACTAGATATTATTTAAATCATAATTTCTAAGAGTGAGAATTTTTGCACCATGTTTAGATTTTCAGAAATTACAAGAAAGTTGATAATCAAAAAAATTAAGTTAGTTCTATTTTTAAATAAGATTTCTATGTGTGGAGTTTAGAATCATGCCTCGGGTAATTGATCAAAAAAAGAGCATAAAGTATTGGATAACTAAAGAATTACTAGCCAATTTACAAATGAGATGCTTATTCCTCTCTCAATTATATTTATGCACTTGAAGGATATGGAATAGATTTTTTTCAACTTACTATACAACAATCTTAGATTGTTACATAAAGTATAAGTATTATGTTAAAAGATGACATTATTTTTATAAAATATTTAATTAATAAATATAACAAGCATAGTGTATAAGGTCACAATTCTTTATTTAATTTATATACATTTCCCTTCTAACATGAGATATATTATTGCATACAAAGAAAGTTATAATATACGATGATGATTTCAGTTTTTAGATGACCATGGTCAATTTAAAAAAACTAAAACTTTATGTATAACGTTTAATTGATCCTAATCTTTAAAGTAACTCACTCTTGTGATGAACAATTAATTCATCAAGACATATTATTTCAATATTTTAATTTTTTTATAAATAATCAAGTGTTGGCCCATCATGTTTCTAAGACAACTTCTCATTAGCCTGATGGTCTTCCTCCTCTTAATGACAATGAAAATTTTCCCTGTAGTGTCTGATGAGCTTGCTCCAACATCATCTTTAGCATTAGAAGAGTTGACAAAAATCTTAGGTCAGTAATAATTATTATTTATTTATTTATAGTATTTAAAATAGCATATGATCTTGCATTATTGTTGTTTTGATATTAAAACTAATAATAAATAACACCAAGTTCAACTAAATGTGGACCATATAGGAAATATGTTACGTGAAGAGTTATCTTCAATTCTTTTCATGCAAATCTAAAACCTTGTTTCTTTTACTAATTTTGCTATATTCGATAATAGTTTTTATTGTTTCATATGCTGGTTAAAATTTAGATCTTGTTTCAAAATATTTTACTAATTGAATTAATTTTGTTCTTTAGCCATTGCTATCAAAGAAGCTATAGTTGTAGATGACATCAAATTATTCGAGATAAAACCTTTTATCATTCCTCATCTACATAATCCTGTAGTCCCTATACACCTATAGGCTCATTGTCTTAATATCATAATCAATAAACTGTAATGCATTATGCATTGTCATTATTTTACTTCAAGATGAACTAAAAATTATTGAAATACATGTCTCTCAAATATTATTGATAAAATTGAAATGGTTAAATGTGAGCTTGTAGAAAAGATAACCCAAATGAAATTTCAAATATTAACTTTCATCCGTGAAAAGTATTATTATAACAATCGGTTCTATGTTTTCTTTAAAAGAAGGTTGGATATAACTATTACTGTTGAATCTCATATTTTGATGATGAAGTCAATTGTCATGTTTTATCTAATCCATATGTTGAGATAAGTATGCAGGATTAACTACAAAAGCTTGAAGACATAAAGCGAGTCTACCGGAATCAAGTTCGATGGGTGTTTGAGAGTCCGAAGATTCGTCGGAGATGCTGCCAGAACCAATCGAGAAGAAATCGGGGACTTGTTGGAGTTTTCGGAAGTCCGCCGAAGAGATCATCAGAGGTTTGCAGAGATCACCGAGAAGGCTCGGCTACTCGTTGATTTCACCACAAGATCGGGAGCCAGCTGGGAGTCCATCGGAAGAAATCCAAGGGCGTATCGGAAGTCCGCCGGAAGATCGCCGGAACAAGACTTGAAGTTCGTCGGTTAAAAACTTGCTTAGGATTATGTTTTTTATTTACGTAGTTTGCATGTAATTAAGGTTAGGATTAAGAAATAATCCTATATCTTGATTAGGGGCCAACTGGGCCCAAAATGAAACCTAGTTTGGGCCGGACTTAAAGCCCAACCAGTAACCAATAATGCTGAGCGGTGGAACCGCCCAGCACCCGAGAGCCAGGCGGTGGCACCGCTGGACTGGGCGGTGGCACCGCCCAGTACTCTGTTAGTGTCACAACTGACAGGCGTGTTTTGGTGGCATGGGTCGAACTCTTCTTTTTTGTCAAGGTAATAGCTATGAATATTCTCGACTCCCGGGAAAAGGGTAGAGAATGGGACCTATTATGGACATAGAAAAAAAAAGAAAAAAAAAAAAAAAAAGACAATGCATTACAGACGTATGATCATACGCTTCAACCGGGTTATTCTATTCCACCTCTTATAGAGAAAAGAACTTACGTCCAAATACTTAATAACACGGCGATACATTTATACAAAACTTCTACCCCTAGCACAGCATGGAGCCGTAACGTCAAGTTAAATCCATCCTCGAACTAATTTGTCTATGTACAGCATCGTTGTAGTAAAGGTCGTAAAAAAAAAAAAAACTGCCGAGGCATCATTACGCACTGCATAGCGGGGGAGGTCTAGCGTCTATACCGTCAAATCGATTTTCGACGGAATGAAAAAATGGACATAATCTGGGAAATCGTAACCATAGTAACGACCCCTAATCGAATCATACATTTTGTTCTCATACACTATGGGAGGTTGAGAAGAGATATATTTTACATCCCAGAGGGGCTATAATTGGCATACCATTTTTCTGGTACAGAAGTTCCTATATCATGGGAAATGCCCTACCTTTGGAGTGCGGTTTGAACTATTGCTTTACGTATTGGAA